>JAMALN010001052.1:0-12394 GCA_023630115.1 Cutaneotrichosporon sp. PK4640 | reverse complement strand
AGGCCAGTAAGAACGACGCGGGCAGTGGCCCGGGGCCCGGGGACGCCCGCTCCAACCGAAGATGCGGAACGCTTGTGGTCGGATCGACATGGGGGGTGGCACGGGACAGGGGCAACACGGGGGCGCCATGCGGGCACCTGCGTGCGGCTGGAGCGCACGGTGACGGAGGAATGGGAAGCCGATGTGCAGAGATTGCGCGGGCATGGGTAGATGGGGAGGCGGGGGGCACGGACGTGCTTGGTCACAGACAATGAAGCGCGACGCGGGGCGCCTGTGGGTGTAGAGGGGGCAGAACGAGACCAGCAGAAGAGAAGAGTGCGAGCTCAGGAACACGAGGGCCGCCCGCATCGCAGCTGGCCACAATGCAATCCAAGAGTGACACCTACCTCGTACTTGTCATGCCAGAGGCCGCCGCGCGAGTGGGCCTTGTACAGGCCTTCGCCGTCGTCAAAGTGGTCCTGGACGTTGACGTGCGACGGCTGACGGCTGTTGCCGCCGCCGTTTTCCGAGCGCGGGGTCGCGGCACCCGACGCAACCGGCGTGTTGCCCTCGATGGGGGTGAGGTGCTCGGGGGACGGGAGAGCGTCACGGTTGGTGAACAGTTCGAGGCCACCAGCCGTGCGCAGGCTCAGACGTCGCCCATTTTGGTCGAGGTCAATGCTCTGCAGGGGAATAGCCGGTGTGGAGGAAAGCATGACTGCGTGCGGTTGCGGTGATGGAGCAGATCCGTGAGCAATGTGATGCGGTCGAGATGCGGTGTGATGGCGATACGGGGCGTGTGCGTGTGCGATGGGGACGCGATTGGCTTCACGTCACGACCAACCAATGGCAAGCGCTTGGCGGTTAGAGTGCCGAGGAGGGTGGGGGGGAGATGGGGGCAAGGTGATGCAGGTCAGAGTGTCCAAGAAGAGGTGGATATCGGCGTTGAGGATGGGATGCGAGGTGGGCACAGGAAGGAGGTGAGGATGGATGGGTAGTCACGGCGGGCGGGTGGAGCCGATGGGTGAAGAGGGGGGTGGTAAGGGTGGAGATAGGGATGTGATGTGATGGGATGTCGAGGAGGAGGAGGAGTGGGCGGCGGGGGGCCCCCTTTGATGTGCACAGGTGGTGGAAGAGGAAGAGGAGGAGGAATGTGTTAGGTGTGGATGTAAAGAGGAAAGAGGATGATGAAGAGGCCAAGAGGAGCGACGACGACGACACTTGACCTGCGGCTACTCGTCGAGACGGAGCACCACCAAGGCGGGCGGGTACAGGGGCCTAGGGACAGAGGGCGATTGGGGGGAAGTGCTGTCGGAGGTGGACACTATTCGAAAGGTGGTTGGTTGGAATAGGAATATACTCCAAGAGTAAGGAAATTGTATTAGCAGCAAATAGGCCCGGGCCGAGTTGAGGGGTTATACGATCCCTGGGCATAAGGTGCGCCACATGGCCCATACGCTTTGGTGCATGGGTGATGGCATCGAGGTCGATCATTCAACTCACCACCACTGACGACAACCCTTGTACCTTGCACCTCGCTACCTCGCTCGCCCGGCCCCACAGCCAGTGGCACTCTGCAGCCAAGACTACTCTTCCTCTCCTCTCCCACCCCTCCCATGCCTCTACTTGTCTTTGACTCGGTGCAACACTCTCGGCGCGCTCGGCGCATCCATCCCCCCGCATGCATCCAAATAGCACACCCCTCCACCCATCCGTCCGCGTGCGACATCAGCCTGCGTCGCCATCGGGCCTGAACTGCGTCAGCCGGCGCGGGGAATGGCCATCCGACACCCAGACGTCACTCTCCCTCCTCGCTCGCCCGCGGGCCTGACACTCGGCCGCCGCAGGTGGGGTGTGTGGGTGACGTTATAAGTTTTGGCGGGTGGGCGGTACCAGGCGGGTATACCATCTCTCGGAGGCTAGGAGGGCGCCCGGGTTTCCCGGACCGAGGCGGTCCGTGGCTCCATGCGCCTCCGACTCTCCCACGGCGGCGGAATGACGGCCTAGCCGCAGGCCATGCACATCAGAGCCCGGCGGACATGGATGAGTAACACCTGCGAAAGGAGGCCGAGATGGGAGCCGAGAGGCTGCGAGGAATGGTCCCAAGCGGTGATGGGTGATGGCGTGCCAAGGACCGATCCTCGGCCAATAAACACACATCACGAAACGTTGGGGAGATCGACATCAGCTGACGCGCTTAGCCTCCCCACCCGCGCGTCTGAGTGTGCCAAGGATGAAGCACAAGGGTGGGACAGAGCGTGAGTTGCCACTGGGGTCCCCACAGATAGCGAGGTGCTGGTGCCCGATCGTGCGGGATCGTGCGGCCAGTTTCGAGGTTAGTGCTGTATGATACATGGTGTCTACATCCGCTACTTGGACGTCGGGCGGAAGCACAGCGTCTCCACGCCCGTCCCGCGACGGCTCTCGCTCAGCAGCTTGCGCATAGCCTCCAGGTCGCGGTTCAGCGACTCGGGCGCCGCGTGCCGCTGGTACCGCTGCGAGATGATGTCGTAGACCTGCTTGAAGGCGTCCTTGGCGTGCGGCGTGAGGAAGCTCGTGATACTCTGGTTGAGGAACTCGATCTCGAGGGTGGCAGTTAACATGCCGCCCGTGCCGAAGCGCCCGACGCGCCGGAACGCCTCGAGCGTCGCATCGCCGACGTTGTCCACCAGCGTCTCGAGGACGCGCTTGACGAGCGAGTGCGACGCGTCAGACACCTGCGCGTGCGCCTCGACCAGCGACAACACGACCGTGTGCATGTATGGCCGCACCTCCTTGGGCGTGGGAGTCGACGACCAGTCGATGGTGCGGATCAGTCCCGAGCGGATGAGCTCGACGAGGCGTGTCGACCAGCGCGAGACATAGTCGTCGAACACAATCTTGTCTACGCGCTCGAGATCCGTGTACAGGGACGACACGTCTGAGTCGGCCAACCCAATATCGTCGCACAGCCGCTTGGCTAGTGTCGGGACGTAGGTTGCTTGCAGCGAGCTGAAGGCCGCGAGACCGTCGAGTAGACTCGTCTCCACGACCTTGTCCTTGTCGGCTGGGGTGAGAACGTGCCCATGAGAGTCTTCCTTGGGCACCTCGGGCTTCTGGGCCATCCGCAGGATCCCATCGTAAAGCAACCGCTCCGTCTCCACCGCTGAGTCGCGAATCTTGAAGCGGAACATCTGGGGCACAGGCGGCGTCTCCTGGTCCCGCACCGTTCCTGCGGAAGCAACGCGCCGGGCAGAAGTGAGGATGCGAGTCTGGAACGTGTCCATGACCTTGAGGTACGGGGCATGTCCCCTCGTGTTC
This sequence comes from Cutaneotrichosporon sp. PK4640, assembly GCA_023630115.1. Classification (NCBI taxonomy): domain Eukaryota; kingdom Fungi; phylum Basidiomycota; class Tremellomycetes; order Trichosporonales; family Trichosporonaceae; genus Cutaneotrichosporon; species Cutaneotrichosporon sp. PK4640. The sequence continues at coordinate 9,115 of JAMALN010001052.1, read as the reverse complement.
TCGCTGGTAGGGCCGTTGGAGCCAGCGTCCAGGAGGTGAAGCGTCTGGGCGTCCCGCGCCCAGGTCGTCGAGATGACCTCCTCGAGTCTCCACCGCAGCGAGTCGAGCATCCCCTTGGCGCCCTGGCTCGCCTCCTTGCCGACGTCGATCGCCGTGAGCTCGAGCACGCAGTCGGCCACGTCGTCGAGGATCTTCTCCGCGTAGTGGCAGGCAGCGAGCACCGTCGTCCCTGCCGGCACGAACCCGGGTACGGTGGTGGTCGGCTTGGACCGCGCCACGAGGGCAATGTCGGACAGGGTGAAGAACTGCGAGAGCGTCGACAGGTACGTCTTGATGATGTCCGACGCCATCTGCCGACAGGATGTCGCAGGGCGCAATGACGCCTTCAAGGTGCCGCTCGCGTCGCGCTTCAAGTACTTGCCGTCCATGCACGCTCGGGCGATCTTCCAGAAGCCCGGCAGACACCGCACGACATACTCGCCCAGCTGAGAGCACATCGTCTCGATCGCGTTCCACGCCGTCTCGTTCGCCGATGGGTGCAGGACGTTGGGCGTGTACTCTGGAAGAGCGAGCTGCCGCCGAAGGAGGTCGGTATATGGCGACGACGAAGACGGCTCAGCCGCAGCGGCCGCCTGCCCGGCCTTTATAGCCTTGTGCATGCGGTCGAGCATGCTCTTCATGTTGTCAAGGATCTGGGAGTGCTGGTAATCGAGGTAGCTCCAGGCAGGCTCGTCCGATCCCTTGATGTCGATGAGAATTCTGATGTTAGCTATCGCCAGACAACGATAAAGCTCACTCCAAAGTCTTCTCCTGCTCTTCGACACTTCTCGTTGGATCCTTGAGCATCCCGTCCAGGCGCTTGGACATGTCGACCATGACGCTCTCGACACTGTCCCACACCTTGTCGAAGACGCGGCGCTGGCGGGCAATCTGGTCTGGCGTGCGCGCCGGCACACCGGGGATCAACGCGCCGGGCTGTGACCTCGCCGAGTGCAGGTGCAACCCCTTCTTGTAGTCGCGCAGGGCCTGATCATACCGGCCCGCATTGATAGACTCGAGCAGCTGGCCTGGGAGGTTGAACAAGAACTTGGACCGATCGAACACGCCGAGCGTGGACCGCAGCTTTGCCGCCTTGACCGAGTTCTCAAGGACGGGGAGGAAGACCTGGTCGGCGCGATGCGTCGCGACTGTCGTCAGCTGAGCTGCGTTCGCCAGCTGAACCACCGACTCACGCTTGAAGATCTCGCGCAGCTCGCGTGTGCCGTGGTCTGTGTCTTCGGCAAGAAATCCTTCCCGCATGTCGCGGTACACGACTGCTGTCAACTCAACGGACTTCTCGCAGCTCACCATCACTGGTCGCCTTGACCGCCACGAAGCGGTCAAAGTTGTCCTCGACGAGGATGCGGACGGCCTCGGAGCGCGACTCGATCGACTGCTCGAGGTGGGAAATACCATGCTGCAGGTCCTGGTACGACGCATCGGGGTGCTGCACCGAGAGGAACATCTTGGGGTCGAACGTCTTGGATGCGAGCGACGTCGCGGCGCCTGCGGTCAGTCCAGTCCGTGTGCGCCGCAGCAGCGCGGGCACAGAAGGGCCCGGCCGCCGTGACGAGACAGACAGCCTTCCCCTCTTCTGCGGCTTCTCGTGCTTCCGACTCACGCGTCTTGAGATCCATTTCGCCAGCACTGTAACGTCAGGAGGACGCACGGACCCACGCCGACGCAAGAACTCGGCGGCGACGGGGGAACTCTACTCACGTGCTCAGCCGCCCACGCAGGCCCAGCGGGTCCATCTCCTCGCCCGACGCGCCCTCAAGTGTCGCGAGGGGCCCTTGTCCATGATCGACTTCCTCCCACTGCGAGGGGTTGAGGCTGCCGATATTGTACGCCTTTAGGACTGGCGTCAGAAGTTCGGGGAGTGCCTTTGGGGAGGTACGCACGGGCTGCCTCGTCGAGGACGTAGCTCATAGTTGTGGGCAGCGCCGGGGTGAGAGACGGCGTGGGGGTTGAGGTGGATGTCAGAGGAAGGAAGGCAAGCGAGGTGTAGTGGTGGTGGCGCGTGCTGCCCAGAGAGGTTGTCAGTGTGTCGTCACGTCACCTTGCCAGAAGTGGAGGCAAGGCGGCAGCGCGGAAGGTGAGGGGGGTGAGGGACGCGTCTGGTTAGCGGAAGCAACTTTCCTAATATTGGGAAGTGTACTGTACACTGGTGTTTCAGGCACTAATTGAATGGAGACTGGAGCGTTACGAGAAGCTTGGTGGGTGGGCAGGGACAGATGAACAGACGGATGCAGACAGAGGATGCTTCGGTGCATGATGGTTGTCGGCATGAGACGACCTTGTCAGAGACGCTCCAACGCTCCGTTTCACACGAAACTGTGGTGGGTGGGAAACAAAGGAGACAGAGGATTGCGAGTGGGTGGGTGGAGAGTGGGTGGCGACGCGTTCCTTGTGGGTGGGCGATACAAGGTCGAGTGTCGGGTGTCGGGCGTCGGGCCCCGGTAGGGCAAAGCAAAGCAAGTAGCTAATCAGCTAATGGGCGGCCATAAGTAGCCATTGTGCCACTGTGCCACCCAACCGCCACCGGTCAACCGTGCCCCGGCTGTTCCCCCACCCCTGGCATTAACAGGGATTACCAGGGATTACCAGGATTGTAATACCCTTGTTTAAACCGAGCACGCGGTCAACGGTAACAGTAGCCTGCGGCCTGCAACCTGTACGACTTTTGGACGTGCCACCACCACGTCTCTCCTCCCATCTCACTCCAAACCATATCCTCATCCCTCTACCCCATCTTCCACACTCCCCTCGACCTACTCTACACATCCAGCATCGACGTATCTGCGCCAATGGCCGTCGCCGCGTCCCTCCGCTCCCCGTCCCCCGCCTCCTCCCTCTCTTCCTTTGCGCGCTCTCCCTCCCCCTCGAGCCCCCGCATTCGCGCCAGCGCCTCGCCCCCCCTCCACCACTCCCCCCGCGCTGTCCGCCGCCCATCGATCGAGCCCAAAGAGTACAAGGACACGTTCAGCCTCTACGCCATGGACCCCAACAAGAGCCCAAAGCTCAATGGTCACGCGAGCACCAACGGCTACTATGACGGCCAGCGCAAGCGCGAGGGATCCTTCTCGTCCATGTCTGAAGACGAGGACATGCGCCGCCGTAACCGCCAGGCGCGCTCGCCGCCCGCCGGCGTCGGCACCCTCCCCACCATCCGCGCACACGTCGAGGGCACGGCGGACGAGGACCCGCTCCACGCGCCCCCACCCGCGCCCTCTGCGGGGTCCGCACACGCCGCCGTCACCGTCACCGGGCCCGACGGACAGCCGGTGCGCCGCCGCCGCCGCTCTTCGAGCGTCAAGGTCAAGCCACCCCCTGGCGTCACGCCACAGAAGGCGGTCGACTGGGAGATTCCCCGCAAGACATTCCACTCGTCGATCGGTGAGTGTCTCGTCTTGGGCCGAAATGATTGCTGCAAGCAGCTGACATCCCTCAGGCTTTTTCACGCTCGCGCTCTACTGCCTCGACCCCCCGACCATTGCGCCCCTCATCAAGTATCTGAGCGCGGCCTGTGCGTTCATCTTCACTGTCGACATGGTCCGGCTCAACTCGCCGGCATTCGCCGAGATCTGGGAGATGGTGTGCGGCTTCCTCATGCGTGTCGAGGAGCGCGACAAGATTAATGGTGTCGTCTGGTACCTCGTCGGCGTCATCTTTGTGCTCGCAATGTACCCGCGCGACATTGCGGTTGTGTCCATCCTCACGTAAGTCGTCTGTCTGCCTCGACGCCACCGCCACTCCCGAGTCCGGGGTCATGTGTGATCGTCACACGATCTGCCCCATCCATTGCGCCGCCATCGCTGACAATACAGCCTCTCGTGGTCTGACACGACCGCTTCCACTCTCGGCCGTCTGTGGGGTCGTTACACTCCCCCACTCCCGGCCCACTTCCCCGGCATCAAGTTCCTGCCCTTTGCCCCGCGCAAGTCGCTCGCCGGCTTCCTTGCCGCGTCCGTCACGGGCTTCCTCATCGGCATCGGCTTCTGGCACAGCGGATCTACCGTGTACCACGACTGGCTTATCCTCGACTCGGGCATGCTTGGCCGCATCGCCACTGCCCTCGTCGTGGGTGTGGGTGGTGCCGTCGTCGAGGCCCTCGACCTCGGCGTCGACGACAACCTCACCCTTCCCATCCTCTCGGGCGCCCTCATCTGGGGGTGGTTTGAGAGCACAAACTACCTCCTCCGGCTGCTCTAAGCTGGCACGCACATGCACACGAAACGGACGACGGCGCGCACACTAAAAGAACATTCTGCACCACACATCTCTTAATCACCAGCGCCACGTTCTCCGAACCCCCTCTTGCTCTCAACGCTAGCCCCATAAACGCTGCCTCGGCTGGCTTGCCCTCCCCTCCCCGCGCCGCCGCCTGGCTGGCGCCACGACGCGTCAACCGCGCCTGATGGGCGCGTCCATGTTGTGCCCAGTATACCTGATAGATTTACTATGTCGTGTCTCTCTGTTTCTCTAGGTTACGACGAGGCGATGCGAACTCATGCGTCATGAGATTGATCGTGGTGCAGGAACGGGCGGGTCGATAAAGTGTGGGGAACAGAGTGGGGTAGACGTGCTTGAATGACGCGTGCCTGAATGGTGCCACGCCCATTGACCATCCACCAACTTGGCCACCCAACTGTTCTACAACTCTACTCTTTCCTCTCGGGTCTCTTGCTCCTCCCCATCCCCACCCTCCTTTCCTCGGGATGCCCGACGAACAGCCCGACCCCCGCTCCCCCCGCCAGGGGCGGGACGCCGACAACGGCGGCCTCCCCACCTCGACCGGCAACCCCAACCTCGCGATGCCGATGCCGCCCGGCGGCTTCCCCGGCGTGTTTGTCGGCGAGCCCATGCCCCCACGCCCGCAGCGCAGCCTCAGCTCGATGCTCTTCTTAACTATGTTCTTCTTCTTCATGTCCCAGAACGGCAACAACCAGCCCCTCGGTACCGTCGGGCCCGACGGCGAGCTGCGCGAGCGCGTCACCGAGCTGAGCCTGCTGAGGCAGCAGGTCAAGGAGTACGAGGGGTTCATCAACGGGACGGGCAACTGGACCGAGGTGAGTGGGCCGGAGGGCGGGCGCGCGGGTGTTGAGGATGCTGGGTGCTGCGGAGGGCGCAGCAAGGTGATCCGCATTGCGCAGTCGCCTCGCCTCCAGTCTTGGCATCATTTCAGCTGTTCAATTACCACATCAGCTGACACCAGCCATCACCGCCGCGTATCCTCGCGTCGAGCCTAGTGCCCACGCGCTTCGACCACAGCGAGGTCGCGGCGCGCGGCGGGCACTTCTTCCCCAACATCACTGGGTGGTACCGCCGGGCGACGGCACACCCTGTCGACCTCGTCAAGGAGCAGGTGGACCGGAGCGACTCGTTCTTCCGCGGCATCCCGTTGCCGGCGGTGAACGAGAGCGGGGGCTGGAACCAGACGCTGGCGGACGAGCTGCGCGGCGAGTTTGACTGGATGTCCGTCACCTCGTGGGACCTGAGGGTGACCGTCGAGCGCGGCATCGCGCCGGAGGGGGAGAAGAAGAGGGCGCCAGAAGCAGACTCTGAGGCGAGCGGGGAAGACGAGGACCTCGTCGCGCTCGCGCCGACGTGGGCGTGGGTCCGCGGCGGGATCACGGTCAGCACGGTGAACACGTCGCTCGAGTACAAGTTCTACGGGCTGCACCACATTGCGAACGGGACGTACGAGCTCTTCTCGTTGCACGAGTCGCAGCGCGTCGACATCCGACACATCCCCACGCTGTACCCCGATCACCGCAACGAGACGAGGCAGATCGTCCTCACGGAGCTCAGGAAGGAACTGCAGATTCAGGAGGACTCGCTACTCCTCACCGACGTGAAGATGGAAGGTGAGCGCGTGTCTCAGTTGTATGATGCTTGAGTAGGCTAATGACAGAACCGTCTGCGACCAAGTGCCCTCTGCTCATCCACCTCTCCCTTCCTCCCCTGCCACCAGGCGTGCAGCTCGAGGACGTCCTGCGCTACGACAGCGAGCTGGCCAACCCCACCGGGCTGCTGTTCAGCCTGAAGAAGCCGCCCACATACTGGCAGGGCGTCGGTTTGGGAGGCGTCATCGTCGGCGACCAGTGTGGCTTCGTGGCTGGCCTTGATCGCGGGCGCGGCGTGCCATTGGACGACTTCTGGCGCAAGACCGTCAACTGTGAGCTACGCGAAACCTTGAAGAAAGCTGACCACAGACGCGGCGTACGCCACACTGTCCCAGCTCCTCGTACTCTTCCTCCTCGTCGGCCAGATGGAGCGCACGCGCACCCCCTCGACGTTAGCCAAGGTATCGCTGTGGACGATCGTGCTCATCGCGCTCTCCGACTCGTGGATCTTCAGCGCGCACTTGGTCACCGGCGTCATATCCGACAACAAGACGAGCTTGCCGATGCTGGTGCCGGGCTTCGCTGCCTTGTGCACGGCGATCGTTTTCGGACCGGTGAGTCAGCAGAGGCGGAGGGAGCTGACCGCAGCGCTACGCCGTGTTACTCCACCGGATCCAGGCTCCTGAGCGCATCATTGCACGGCCACAGCGCCGCCGCGCTGCGTCGACGGCTACGTCCGCTTCTGGAGAGGGCTCGGCTGATGAGCCCGAGGAGGACTCGGAGCCCCCCATGCCATGGACTGACCGACTGGCCAACCTTCTCTCCGCGTACCCAGGGCTGAAGTGTGAGCTCACGATAACTCTTCGGCAGCTGACAGCAGGGCTCGGCGCCGTTGCGCTTATGTTCATCTTCGCGCAGATCGCCTTGATGCCGTCGGTTATCCCATTCGTCTTGTTTGCGATGCAGAGCATCTGGGTTCCCCAGATCTACCGCAACGCTAGGCGCGGCTCGAACGGCGCGCTCGGCCACAGCTTCATCGTCGGCACAAGCATCGGCCGGCTCGCGTTACCGCTGTGTGAGCTGCTGACGGCTTCGGAGTGCAGCTGACATCAGACGCACTCGCGTGCCCCGAGAACGTCTTCTTCATCGACAACGCCGACTGGGTGTGGGGCATGGTGCTCTGGCAGGTTGTGCAGATCGCCGTACTCTTCGCCCAGGACCGCTTCGGCCCCGCTTTCTTGTGAGTTGACTGGTCCTTCGTTGAACTCTGCTGACGCCCCAGCCTCCCCAACCGAGTGCGTTCATCCTTGCGACTTCCATGGGATCCGCTGATGCCAGTTCGCCCCGGTCGCGGGCTACGACTACCACCCTCTCTTACCCACACCGGATGCCGAGAACGCGCTCGAGGGCAGAGGCGCGGGCGAGCTGCCCGCCGAGACGACGTGCTCTATCTGCATGGAGGATGTCGACACGCACCCCGACCCCGCGGACGGGCCGCTGCTCAACCTCAACGCGCGCAGGAACTACGCCGTCGCACCCTGCCACCACCTCTTCCACACCAAGTGCCTGCAGCAGTGGATGGCGGTCAAGGTGAGCTCCACTGGGCCGCAAATCGCTGACACCAGACCATCTGCCCGCTGTGCAAACGACCGCTGCCGCCGCTCTGAGCCGCGCCGACCTCGTTGTATTACCACATACCAAGCACAAATACCATTCATTGCATGTCATGAGACCTCCGGATTGTCATTGTCACTATATGTGGCTAGTATACACATGCTGCCGAGCACGAGAAATCTAAGAGCGCGCGACCTCCATGCTGGGGTCGTACTTGAACGCCATGGCGCGGCGGTTGGGCGCCTGCAGCCGCGCCCACTCGAGGTAAAGGCGGAAGACGTAGGCGGTCATGTCCTCTTTGCGGTAGAATGTCTCTGCCCACTCGCGCCCGCTCATGCCAATGTTCTCGGCGAGGTCGTCGCGCCCCCCGACCCCGTCGACGTCGCCGGCAAAAAACCCCAGCGCGTCCCGCAGGTCCGTGTAGTCGAGCTTGATGGGCACATAGTGCACCCACGGCTGTATGCGGTCGTTGTACCACTCGGGCATGATCGTCGCCTTGAACACGAGGCTCCCGCTCATAAGCAGGCGCTGGAAGCGCGCGCTCCAGGCGTTCCCGTCCACGTCGACGACGAACCTGTGCGCGTCGGCGTCCTCGCGGCTCACTCTCCCGCGGTACGGGTACTCGGCCGCGATCTCGGCACACGTCCCGTCCGCGTCGTCGCACTGGATCGGCGCGTCGACAAACGCCATGTCAAAGTGCGCGGCGTTGGCGGCCGCGACGTCCTGGTCGCCGGCCGCCTCGCCCACGCTCCGGCCGCCCATGTTCCCGGGCGGGGCGAGGACGTTGTCCAGCCCCTCCGCCTCGTCGCCCTTCTCCATGAGGCGGACGCGGTGCGAGTCGCGCCACTGCACGTCGGACGCGTAGAACATGCCCGTGTTGGCGCCGCGCCACAGCACCCGGCGGTGGACCTTGCGCGCCCACGGCACGAGCGTCACGTTGTCCGCGACCATCTCGGGCGGGATGCCGAGCACGTCGGCGTGCAGCCACGTCTTGGAGATTGCAAACTTGGCGCTCAGCTCCTCGGCGGCGGGCGCCTTGCCGGCCAGGAAGCCGTGCAGGCGCACGAGGTCGGGGTGCGCGCACGGGTCCATGCTGGCCTTGTGGTCGACGATGAACGTCTTGTCGCCCGTCTCGTAGCTCGGGTCGGGGAGCTCGGCGTACGCGTCGAACCCCCACATCGGGGAGGTGCGGGGACACGCCTCGGCCCAGCCGCGCAGCGTGCGGTCGATCTTGTCGTCCGCGTCGATGTCTGCCGTCAGAGCCTGGCGAGGGGAGGGAAGGGGGCCTCACACTCGTCGTCCTCGATGTGCTCGAGCAGCTCCTGCCGGTGCTCGTGGGAGATAAAGTTGAACGGCGTGTCGTGCACCGTGTACACCGCCGTCATGTCGGGGAGGAAGCGGGCGATCGGGCGGAGGAGGTCGAGCTGCCCCTCTCTCCGGGCGGCGTGCAGCCAGTCGCTCGAGTTGACGCTCCCCGACGTTCTCACCAGCCCGCGGCGCACCTTGAGCACAAGCGTGTCGGGGTCGGCCGCGGCCTTTGCGATCCGCCGCAGAATGTCCGACGGGTGCAGCGCGCGGAAGAGGCGCAGGTCTCTGTCGATCTGGTCGTACTCGTC
>JAMALN010001051.1:0-12428 GCA_023630115.1 Cutaneotrichosporon sp. PK4640 | reverse complement strand
CACGCTCGCGTGTTCAGGGCGGGCGGGCGGGCGGGTGGGGGTGAGAGGCGAAGGAGATTGAAGGAAGGGGAGAGTTGGAGTGAAAGGGAGAGCAAGTTGGATGAAGGATGAAGGTGGTGGTGGATTCAAGACGAGTGGTTGGGTGGGTAGGGTGGGGTGGGTGTTGTGCGTCGTGTGGTGTCCTGGGGTGAGGTGTGCTGGGGTGAGGAGAGTGTGGTGGGTGCTGGGTGATGGGGACGGACGGCTTAGGTCGGCAGTGAGATGTGACCCAAACGTGAAGGGGGGGGCCGAGGGGGGGGGCGGTGGTGTGCGGTGAGCGGTGAGGGGCGAGGCTAGGCGGGGGACCAGAGGGTTTGGAGGCAAAGCAAGGGGAAGCGAAGAGCAACGCTGGTTGGTTGAGGGTAACAGAGTGATTGGCGCAACACCAGAGGATTCAGAGGCAGAGGATCCTGGGGCGGTGATGGAGGTCTATTAACCTGATAATGGCCGGTTATTTGGATCATTTAGGAGGTGGCCGTATTCAACGGACACGTCTTACACTTTACCCTGCATCCTAACCCCTGGCGTGGCTCCCACCGTTGCTTGCAGGTCGCACAGCACCGTTCCGTACGGTGAAGAGGATCAAAGGGGGGCGGGACCAAAGGGGGGTTCCTTTTCAGCGCAGCAGGCCATGTCGCACGTCTGTCCGTTGCGCCCTGGGACCCCAAGTACCATACCCTGAAAAGAGGTTGACGCGCAGAGGTGCGATTGACACGCTGACACGCGGCACGCGAGACGAGTTGCACTCTATCCCTGCAGAACCGCACCACGGCCCTGCACCCCTCGGCCGCCTCACGTCTCACAGCTCACAGATCACAGAAGGCACTGCGACAGAGTGCGATGCGGGCGATGTGACAAGGGGCAGAGAGCAGAGAGGCGGACCGATGAACCGGGGGCCATGGGTGGCATGGGTGGGACCGGTCCGGTCCGTGATCCATGACGCGTCGTGAGATCGTGAGGCGTGAGGCGATCCTTGCGGCGTGGCGATGGCGATGAACCGTCCCTGCTTCCGATTCCCGCATCCACCGCGTTATCGTCTCGCTTCCAGAATAGAGCACAGCGCACACAGCTCGATGACGCGACCTGTGGCGATGATCCCAGTCAACTTCTGCACTGCATGTCCGCCCCGGCCGGCCAAGCAAGGTGTTCATGGGCGGACTGGGCGGGGTGTGGTGGCAGGCAATCGGCGAGCTTTAGTGAGCATGTCGATGAGCCACAGCGAGCTGCGAGCCCAGCGAGTGACTGGGAGGGCTTGAGGAGGGACCAGGCCATCCATGGCGCGTCGGGCGATCGTGGTGATGGCTTCGACCCGCCCCTACCTTCCGATTCCTTAGGTGCACTGCATGTCACAGCAAGGCACCCATGCCAGCACCACGAGCCCCCCACCAGTTGGGCTGATACAATCGCGTCCATGCATGTCACTAAAGTAATGTCTGTCTCGGTCCTGGGTCTGGTCCTCGGTGTCGTGGCTGGAGGAGACGCGAACTCTACCACTCCTTGCCGAGCTTGAAGCTCCAGTCAAAGTCGTCGAGCCACTTGTTGCCATCGTCGTCGACGATGCGCGTCCTGACGGCGTAAGAGCCCGAGCGCGCGAGCATGCCAGAAGGCGACTCCTCGGAAGCGAACTGGGTGTCAGCGCCACGCGATCGGAATGAATCGAATGAGAACCCACAATCTTCGTGTACGGGGCAGGCTGAGGGCCGTACTGTCGTCAGTTGAAATTAAGAGAAAGCACGCACGCTGCCGAGCATGGCCTCGGTCTTGTCGACTGTTGTCAGCCTGATTCATGCAACGAAACGCACCAGTAACGCCTGCGCGCTTGACGACCTGGATGAAGCGGAGGCCCGAGACGATCTCGTTCTCAACACTGGGATCAGATCAGCACCATCCCCGGCGATCGTCAGGTTCTGGTTCTACTCACACAAAGGTGATGCCAACCGAGTACTCGACGCCCTCCTTGATGGTCACTAAACGTCAGCGGGGTCCCGAGTCGAGCGCCACGCAGCGCCACCGCCACGACAATAGCGCCCGACAAAAGACGCACCAGGCTCCTTCTTGAGCTTGGCGAGCACCTCGGGAGGCTGGGTGAGGTCGAGGACAATGTCCTGCGAGCGGGTGGGCGAGGTGAGGAAGAGCGTCTTGGGCACGATGCGCTTGCTACCGCCCCCGGTCGCGCCGGTCAGACCAAGCGACGCCTTCCAGCGCTGCAGCGACTCGTCCTCCTGGGGCGTCAGTGGGGCGTGGGAGCGAGCAGCTCACCTGGTCGAGGGCAGCGAGCTCGGCAACGGTCTTGGCCTGGCCGATCTGGCGTTAGCTGACTGCTGTGCCGTTCCCGCATCGCGCCGGGTTGGCCGGGATGTGAGACATGCCTTGTAGCCCTCGGTCTGGGTGGCAGCGAGCTCGTCGTCGTGCTGTGGTGAGCGGGAGAAGGGCTTGAGAGACGCACGGGAGCAGCCATAGTGTAAGAGTAGAGTAGGGGGTGTGTCGAGTGGAAGTGAGAGGAAGGATGAGGAGAGTGACTTGGGTGATGTTCCCGTTATGTAGGACGGGTCCGCTAGGTCAGCCAGCTCATCCAGGCATATCCAGGTCGACAGCGACGCGCCAGACTGGGACAGAGGGTGGAGGGTCTGTGCGGGTATCGTGCCTGTCTCATCGACGCCTCGCCACGTGGATCGGGAGCGGAATCAGATGGGCCCAGGTCATCCACGCCGATGACCAGGCCCCCGACATCATCTCCATCCAAGCTCGACTTGGACCACGACGCGACCACTTCCAACTCTTGCCCTCTAGTCATTTCTTAGCAACCGGTCAACATCTATTCAACATGGCGAGCCTGGGTGAGCTAGCAACATCCGAGCTTAGCTAACATCAGTCGCCATCCTGGACATGAAGGGCAAGGTGCGCCCGCCCCGGCCTCCAACCGCGCTTGCTGACCCCAGTCCCTCATCCAGAGGAACTACCGCGACGACGTGCCGCCGTCGTGCGTGGACAAGTTTCTGCCCCTGATCCTCGAGATGGAGGAGGACAATGTGCCCTTGACGCCGTGCTTCACCGACGAGGGCATCAACTACATGCACATCCGGCACAACAACCTGTACCGTGAGTCGAGGCGGCGTCCGAGCATTACGGAGCTCGAGCGCGGGGCGCTTCCGTCTCCACTTTGAGCGAACGAGCTCACCCCAGTCCTCGCCCTGTCGAAGCGCAACTCGAACGCCGCCGAGATCATCCTCTACCTGCACAAGCTCGTCGCCGTGCTCACCGAGTACTTCAAGGAGGTGGAGGAGGAGTCGATCCGCGACAACTTTGTCATCATCTACGAGCTGCTCGACGAGATGATGGACTTTGGGCACCCGCAGACGACCGAGTCCAAGATTCTCCAGGTGCGCCCCTCGCTGTGTGTGCTGGCGCTGACGCACAGGAGTACATTACGCAAGAATCGCACAAGCTCGAGGTGCAGGTGCGCCCGCCGATGGCCGTGACCAACGCCGTGTCGTGGCGCTCCGAGGGCATCCGGTACAGGAAAAACGAGGTGTTCCTGGACGTGGTGGAGAGTGTCAACATGCTCGTGAACGCGCAGGGCAACGTCGTGCGCTCCGAGATCCTCGGCGCCGTCAAGATGAAGTGCTACCTGTCGGGCATGCCCGAGCTGCGCCTCGGCCTCAACGACAAGGTCATGTTCGAGACGACGGGCCGCGCCGCGCGGGGGAAGAGCATCGAGATGGAGGACGTCAAGTTCCACCAGTGTGTGCGGCTGAGTCGGTTCGAGAACGACCGCACGATCTCGTTCATCCCCCCCGACGGCGAGTTTACGCTCATGAGCTACCGCCTCAGCACGCCCGTCAAGCCCCTCATCTGGGCCGAGGCCAGCGTCGAGACGTACCGCGGGTCACGCATCGAGTTTATGGTCAAGGTCCGCGGGCAGTTCAAGCGCCGGAGTACCGCCAACAATGTCAAGATCTTTGTGCCCGTCCCCGAGGACGCCGACAGCCCCAAGTTCAGAGCGGCCGCGGGCAGCGTCGTGTACATGCCCGAGAAGAGCTGCTTCTGCTGGACCATCAAGAACTTGGTGAGTCGGGCGTTGTGCAGCCAGCCAAGTCACAAGCCGAGTCGCGCTAACAGGACAGAAAGGAGGAGCCGAGCTTCTCATGCGCGCACACTTTGGCCTGCCGTCCGTCACGTCGGGCGAGGTCGACGGCAAGAAGCCGCTCTCGATCCAGTTCGAGATCCCGTACTTTACCCTCAGCGGCATCAACGTGCGCTACCTCAAGATTGTCGACAAGACGGGCTACACTGCGGTACGCTACCTTCATTTGTACGCCGCTGACACCAGCTCCCTTGGGTCCGGTACATCACCGAGAGCGGGCAGGACTATGTGCTGCGCACGATCCACGACGCAAAGTCGAGCTCGATCATTGCGCCGTTGTAGAGGCTAGAGCGGGAAGCCGGGGTGCCGGCGTAGTGTTTGTTAGATATCATGCGACGATAGTGAGCTCGCTCCGAGCATATCAAGTACGGCGTCCGCACTACCGTCGCGGCTACAAGCTAATCTCCGTCCGTGGGGTTCAGAATGGCGCGGCGACGCGCGCGCTCGTACGCCGACAGCTGGCTCAAGGGTGTGTTGTGGGTGTAGGGAGACGCCGAGTCTTGCTGGGATTGTTGGGGGAGGTGGCGAGGCGCGGGAGTTGGGGTCGGGAGCGCCGTGGACGACGAGGACACCTGTCGAGGCGTGGCAAACGGGCGTGGTGCCGGGGTGGGAGTGGGGAAGGGGCTCGAGCTCAGCTGAGAGCTGAACTGGCTCGCAGCTCGTGGGTGCTGGAACGGGTCGTATCGCTTGAGCCAGGGTAAGGGCGACGGACGCGCAGGTGACGCCGGCCGTCGCAAGTAGAGCGCGGGAGGTCGCATCCGGTGTGCGAACTGGGGATAGTGGTAAGACGGCGAGCTTGGCCGAGGGTCGGCGTAGTGGAGGTGATGGGGCTGCGGGTACTCCTCCAGCGATGAGGGTATGGGCCGCGCGGGCGAGGGCCACTCCGGTGGGAACTGGACCACCGGGTACTCTTCCCTTGGTCGAGCCTTGTGCGGCGGCGGCCGTGACGGCCTGTCCAGCGGCGAGGCGCGCGGGGCAGAAGGTCGAGAGGGACCGGGCACTGGGTCCTCCCGCGGGTCGAAGTCGTATCGCAACGATCCGCTTCTGTCGTCTTCCACGGCTTCCTGTCGCTCCTGTCGATTCGCGTATCGCGCCCGCTTCCCGCGTCGCGACCGACCACGCTTCGGCGGGATGTCCTGCTCCGAGTCTGGCCCGAACTCGCGCGCGTCACCCTTCCTTCCCTTCCTCCGCTTCGGAGATCGCCTGTGCCACCTCTGCCCGTCCTCGAAAGTAGGCACTGCGAGCCCGCCGTGGATCTCGAACAGCCCGCTGCGCCTCGGACTCTCGAGCCACGGATGCCGCTGCTCCTCCTCCCGCTTGGGCGGCTCGGGGCGGGGAAGGCGGGGCGGGAGTGTCGGCGGCGGGCGGCGGATTCCCGCAATGTCGGACGCGAGGACGTCCTGGAGCGTGATCTCTGCCGTCAGCCGCGCACTCGGGGGGCGTACCTCGGCGGCTGCGCTTTCTCTTCCCCTCCTTCTCGTCCCTCGCGGGCGCGCGTCTCGCTGGGCCGTCCTCAGAGCTGGCGGCGGGGAAGAGGTACGGCCGCGCGACGGGCCCGTTGGCCCATGGGAAGTGGAAGGACACGCCGGGGGCGGGCCGGAGGCGGCGGGGCTCGGGGCGCGCCGTGTGCCGCTTGCGCGCGTCGGAGATGTAGTTGACCCCCGGCATTGGTGGGGAAGATTGGTGGCGAGGAAGGTCGGAGTCGATCTGGCGATCAAGGGCTGCGGATGACGTGAGGGGTAGGGAGTGGGATCATGCGATGACAAGCGGAGGACAGTGGAGGACAAGAAGGAGGTGAGGAGATGAGTGCGATGGGAGATGGGAGGAAGGAAGGTTAGTCGATCTCAGGCTACCACGCCCTCCCGCCACCAGAGCTGCGAAATCACGACCTGGTCAAACGATGCAAACGATCCATCCTAGTCGAGCTTCTTGGTCCGCTGGAACGAGCGCGCCGATCCGCGGTTCGATCTGCCGTCAGCGCTGCTCCCGACCGCCTCCTCCTTCTCCTTCTGGCCGATCCAGCTCCGAGCTGCTCGGCCTTCCTTCCTCGGACTCACGAATCCCGCGCGTACAGCTCCGGCCGGGCCACCCCGCTCGCCTGGGCCGCTGCCTGCGCGGCGGCGGCGTGCGCCGCGGGCACGGGCTCGGGCACCGCCTTTGCGGACACGGCGGGCTTGGTCGCTGGCTTGGCGGGGACGGCGACGGGCGTCTTGGCGGGGGCCTTGGAGCGGGTCGCGAGGATGGCGCCCACTGCTGTCAGCTGCGGAGGGGTATCAGCTCACCAACAACCGTCAGGAAGATGATGAGGAGGACGGGCGGGGAGGTGAAGTCGATGTTCCTGCTGTCAGCTCGTTTGCGGTGCCCAGCTCACTCCATGGTGCTGCTTGGGATTTGAGACGTGTCGAGATGAGTTGGAGGGCACGGTCTTGTTGATGAGGGAGCGGCACTTTTTGCTTCCGCCATGACACTGAGGCACCGAGTGGTAATGTAATGTCTCGTCCGTCTGTTGCATCACTCGCCACTGCATCATCGCCGTCGTCTCCTGGCTCGCGCCACTCGCCATACCAACAAGATGCATCTGACACAGCTACTGTACACTCTAGATCCCGTTGCCGAAGGGAACCTCGTGGAAGAGGTATGAGACCGACTCGCCAAAGTGGCTGCGGCGGATGGTCTCGGCCAAGACGGGCGAAATGTCGACGACCTCGATCTTGGAGCAGAGCGCCGCCTTCTCTGCCTGGGGGAGCGTGTTGGTGATCACAAGCTTCTCGAGGCCGCTCTCCTCGATGACCTTGAGCGCGGGGCCGCCGAGGATGCCGTGCGTGGTGAACGCGTAGACCTTGAGCGCGCCCGCGTCGAGGAGGTTGCGCGCGGCTAAGCCGAGGGTGCCGCACGTGTCGGCCATGTCGTCGACGAGGATCGCGACCTTGCCCTTGACGCTGCCGACGAGGACCATGCGCGACACCTCGTTGGCGCGCTTGCGCTCCTTGTGGAAGAGGGCAAAGTCGACGTTGAGGCGGTCCGCGATCGACGTCGCGCGCTTGGCACCACCGGCGTCGGGCGAGACAATGACGCAGTTGGACACGTCGAGGTTATTCCTGATGTAGTGGATCATCGAGGGCTCGGCGTAGAGCTGCGGTCAGCGGCGAGTACGGGGCGCGGCGGGCGGTGCCAGGCCCCCTCCGGCCGTTGAGCGGCCAACGGGCGCACTCAAACAGGCCAGAACCTGGCCATAGCGCCGCCGAAACAATCGACTCACGTTGTCCACGGGAACGTCAAAGAAGCCCTGGATCTGGGACGCGTGCAGGTCCATGGTCTGTGCGTGAGCGTTGATTTTTCTTTCGTGCGCACAATAACGTGGTCGCACCCCGACTGGCGGAGCATGTTGGCAACGAGCTTGGCCGTGATCGGCGCGCGCGACTTGTCCTTCTTGTCCTGGCGCGCGTAGAAGAAGTGGGGGATGATGGCCGTGATGCGGCGCGCCGAGGCAATCTTGCACGCGTGGATCATGATGCAGAGCTCCATGAGCGACGTGTTGACGGCGCCAGCGCCCTGGGGTTAGCGTCTGCGCGGGCGGGGCGGGCGAGGTGCGTGGAAGCGCCGACAGCCGCCGACGGCGCTGCGAGAGCCGAGGCGCAAGGCGGGGTGGGCGGGGAAGGCTCTGCGAGTCGTCCAATTCTGCCGACGATCATGCACATCGAGGCAGAGCGGCGTGTGTGCGGAAGCCGCGCGCCACCCACTCAACCCCCCTTCGCTCCCATCTTCCCACCTCCGCGCCTTCCGCCCTTCTGGCGAACCACGGCAGCCGCCACTCACAGTGTTGAGGATGTAGACATCGTAGTCGCGAACGCTCTCGACGATCGTGACCTTGGTCTCGCCCGACGGGGGCTGCGAGACGTTGGCCTTGGCGATCGGGATGCCGAGGCGCTTGGCGATGAGCTGCGCGAGCTCGGGGTGCGAGGTGCCTGCTGTCAGCGGAGGCCACAGGGCTGGCGGAGCTAGCGGAACGGGAAGCGAGGCTCGGGGGTGTCGTCGAGGAGGCGGCGGGCCAAGCTCTGCGCTTCCTGCGCGACGCAGACCGGACGCGCCGGAGGCCGGAGGGCGCACCGAGGCCGCGCCGCTGCCCACTCCGCCCCCCGCCCTCCCCACTCCCACTACTCCTTCCCCCCTCCGCCCCGCCACCCATCCCGCGCCGAGCTCCCCGGAACGCATACGCACCCGTAAAGAGCTTGATGGAGGGGTACGCGGCGGCGGACATGGTGTACAGCGGTGGGTGACAGTTACGAGTTGAGCCGTTGGCTGGTGGGCCGAATTTTGGTCGGTGGAGGCGGGTGGGGGTGGAGTGTCCGTTGGATCCGGGATCCGTTTCACTGGGTTGCGCAATAGGTGTCGCGGGAGCGGTGCGAGTCGAGTCGATGTCGAGGACGACGAAGACGGGGACGAGGGTGTGTACAGCGGCTGCTGCTGCAGAAAGCAAAGGGAGGTGGTGGCGGCGGTGGAAAAACTGAGGACAGGCGTCATCTGGGCCTGGCTGGGCGGCGGGGGCTCCCGCATATCTCCGCGTGCACGTGCCACCTCCACATTTCCCCGACCTCGGTCTACATATGCTCCTTGGCGAGCCAGCCGTGGCAGGTGGCGGGTGGCGGCGCACGGATCTTACATGTCATGCATACACTCTCGTCTACGGCACATAGATGCGGCTATACCCCTCGACCTTGGTGCGGCAGTTGGGGCAGGCATGGTCCTTGGCGGACAGGCGGGCGGCGAGGCTCTCGCGGCAGTCGCTGCACATGAGGAGGCAGCGGCAGGGCCACAGGATCACGTCGCGCGTCTGCACCATGCAGATGACGCAGGAGCGGCGGCGCTCCTCGTCCCACTCGTCGCGCTGCATGTCTCTCGTCTCGCCCTGGCGCATGGCGATCGCGTCGGCCATCGGGTCGAGAGACGGTGTGGTGGCGGTCGTGAGCGCACGTGTTGGCGTCGACGGCGCGGATGTTGAGGGGCCGGACATTATCTGGGCGTAGCGCCGGCGCGTGAGTGGCGAGTTGGAGGTTGACGTCAGGTGCGCGAGAAGGATCGGCTGGATCGCCTCGCCGTCCTCTGTCGGGGACTTGGCGCGCACAAGGTCGCGGTAGAGAGCGGCCTCGTCCTCGTCACCCTCCAGGTCGCTCTCCGCGGACGCGTCCGAGTCCTCCGAGCGCCAGTCATCGTCGTCGTCGTCGACCTCGACTTCGCCTCTGAGCACCTGGTCGTACGTCCAGTCGTGGCCGGTGGCCTCGGTGATCGTGGGTTCGGGCGGCGGCACGACGCGCAGCCCACGCATGCGCTCCAGTGCAAGATGGCGCCGCTTGGCGAGGGCCCAGGCGATCAACAGCGGCGGCTCCGTGCCCACATGGCGGAGGGGTGCGTCCCATGCTCCGCTGCGCCAGAACGTCCACTGCCGCGGGCCGTACCACCACCGTGCGTGGTACAGCCGCCATGTGAGCCGGTAGATGTCGCGCCCAACCCAGGTGGACAGCACAGTCGTCCAGAATATATTGCGGGCGAGGAGCAGGCACGCCGCCCAGAATCGCGAGATGTGGACGATGTACGGGCTCTCGCCGTTGGGGTCACGCAGCTCGGCAGCCTCGATCTTGTCGATGCGCGTCCCAAATCCGCCGTTGCCCACCTTGGCGCCGATCATTTCGACGCCGTCGCCGCTAATCCGCACCTGCGGCTGGGCCTCCTGGACAGGGGCGAGCTCGTTCCGCAGGCCCGAGAACTGCGTGGACTCGATGCACGCGACCCCGAGCTTGAGGAGTGCGACGCCGATGTCGTCTTCGATCGACGGGAGCGCGCCCTCGTGCGGCAGGAGGCTCTGCAGAATCGGGGACGGGATGTAGCCGTGCGTGAAGAGCAGGGTGATGGCGCGGACTACAAGAGTACACCCGATGATGACGGAGAGGACGAGCGCCAGGAGGTGGGTAAGGAAGGTGAAGCTCGGGAAGCGCAGCTGCTGCGTCCACAGGCTGTGGGTGAATGCCGCGAGCCCCAGCGTCCCGCAGACGCCCGTGGGCACGAGCTGGTTCCGCCGAAGCGTGGGTGACAGCTCGTTGATCTGCAGCCAGGTGAGCTCGGTGAGCCCGATCCACAGCTGGAACAAGGGGTGGACGTCGGGACGGCTGTGTGGCGAAGCCTGGGGGTTCCGGACGTGCGTCAATGGTGACGCGTAGAGGTGGAGGACGTAAGAGAAGCCGAAGAGATTGAAGCCGACACCGACGTCTCGCCGGCGTCTGCTGTCAGTTGCAATGGCAGTTGTTCAACTCACGCGACGTCGAGGCCCGTGGAGAGGGCGCCCATGGTGAGGCCGAAGCATACACTGGTGAACACGGTCCAGCACACGTCGGGCATGGGCTTGCCGGCACCCCAGCGGCCCAAGCGATCAACCACTCCCGCGAGGTACGTGAGCGTCGCCATGATGGGGTAGGCCACGGCGCGCCGGCCCAACCCGTACGAGTCGTCAAAACGCTCGACGAGATGCCCTGCGCTCCTGGGCCACACGTGCGCCGTCTGCATGAGCACGACGGTGAAGAGCACCCATGCGCGCAGCAGCGCCAGGATGCCGGGCACGCGCAGCCACATCGGCGCCGCGGGGCTCGTGAGCGCGACCCGCACGCGGCGGCGGAGCGCGGCGCGCCACCCCGGCGACGCAGGGGGTGGGGGTGGCGGCCGGCGCTCGCGGTTGACAATATGGTGGATGCGGTTGAGGAGGATGGCCTGGGGTTAGCGCTGGGAGCAGCCAGCAGATGGAGCTCGCCAAGACGTCCACGTCGGCCGTGTGGGAGGGGGGCGCACGCACCACCGCACTCACCATGATGATGAGCGTAACGTCGTATCCGCTCCCAGCAAAGCTGAGGACGGGGACGGCCTGCGCGGACCCCATGGGCGGGACGGGCGCGGTCGCGTTCGCCTTGTCGGGCGCCGCGTGGGTGCCGTTCGTCTCGTTCGAGGGCATGCTGAAGACGACGGTGTGGATGAGGTGCTTGCCGTGCGCGACGGCTGCGCCGCCCCAGCGCCCGAGGAGGCCGAGGGGCATGGCGCTGGCTGTGGGGAAGGTGGGGAGCGCCGAGATGCGATGGGAGATGGAGGGCTGGCGCCGCAAGTATCCGGGACGAGCGAGGCGACGTGGAGCACGCGTGCTCTTTCAAGAGGAGGGGTGTGAGTCGCTCGAGTGGGTGAGCGTGTAATGTGTGTGATGGAACGACGACAGAGGATGGATGGTGGCGATTCGTGGTTCGGACATGATGGAGCCGTATCGCGTAGCCTGTGCTGCGGGGTTGGCCGGCTAAATCGCGTAATGACGCCTTCAATTGACATCTTCCTAATCAAAGAGTGGGGCAGGCCATTAGCAGGCGTCGAGCAACCTCTGCAGCGTCGATGCAACGCCGAGCCCAAGATTAATATACATGCTCTATCTCTAGTCCTCCTCCTCCTCGACCTTGGCGCTCGCATCCCGCCAGCACCGGAACCCATGCACCGTCCCGCGCACCCGCTCGTCTCCGGGGTCGTCCTCGAACATGGGGCCCGTGTACTCCTCCACGACGCGCTCGTACCCGTACCCCCGCTTCGCGAGGTTGGGGAAGAAGGCCATGTCGGCGTCGGCGAGCCGCGGCCGGTGGTGCGTGAGGAACACGAGCGCGGTCCCGTCCGCGGCGAGCGTGGCGTCGAGCGTGCGCATGAGCGCGTCGTGCTGGCTGTGGTTGAAGGCCAGGTCGGAGAGGATGACCAGGTCGTACGGCCCGCCCGCCCCGGCCTCGAGGAGGGGCGTGACGTCCGCGCCCCACGTGTGCCCGATCGCCTCGACGCGCTTGCCCAGCTCGTCGCCGAGGTTCGCGGAGACGTTGAAGGCGATGTTGTCCATCAGGCTCGCGTCGGCGTAGTCCGTCGCTGCCACCAGGGATGCCCCGCCGAGCGCGGCGGCAAGTGAGGGGAGCGCGCCGCCCGCGCCGAGCTCGAGCACGCGCTTGCCCTGCGTGAGCTCGGGGTGCGCGAGGATGTAGTTTGTCGTCACGCGCGCCGTGTTCCACCTGATGTTAGCTCGACAAGGAGTCTGAAGCTCACAGATGGTGGCCCCACAGCGGATGGCTCCCGACCAGCCGGATCGAGACCTCAGTCTCCCCGGACGGCAAGGTGAAGCCCGACGGCAGGGTGTAGCCCGCAAAGGAGAAGGGGATGGGCTCGGGCGATGGTGAGCGCTGGTGTCAGC
>JAMALN010001050.1:0-12478 GCA_023630115.1 Cutaneotrichosporon sp. PK4640 | reverse complement strand
AAGGAGGAGGACGAGAGCAAGTCCAAGAGCTCGTGGTGGAAGCGCACGCTCGGCATGCAGAAGAAGACCAAGGCGTCATCGCCCAAGCCTCCTAATTCGCCGAGCATGCCCGACAACTCGCCAGTCGTTCGGTCGCCGAGACTCTCAACGGCGTCCACCGGGTCTAACGGGAGTGGTTCGCCCCACACGACGTCCAACCCCTCGCTTCCGGCGCCAAGAAACAACCCGGCGCCACCAGGTGTGCGCAAAGCGGATGCTACGTCCAACTCGCCCCGCTCCACGCTCGGCCCGAGCTTGATGCCGCCCGAGGTTGGCACCGGAGGTGGTTCGGGGTCGCCCACGTCGCCGACATCGCCTACGAACCCCATCGCGCGGGGCAGTGCGCGCAAGTCGCCCCCACCCAACATCTCGACCGAGGGTGGGCCGAAGCCGCACCTCCGGGCGATCCAGGATGCCAAGGCACAGTTTGCGTTCGAGTTCGAGCTGCCGACCGCGTCACCGCTGTCCGACACGTTCGAGGCGAGCAACCCTACCTCCCCGCGTCGCAACTCTCAGCCGCCGAGTCCGCGCGGCGCGACGAGCCCGCACATGAGCCACTCGTTCTCGAAGCGCTCCTCTCTGCTCCCGCCCAGCACGGAGAAGGCGCTCGAGGCTTACGGGCACTCGACGCCCAAGATGATGGCGCGGGACCGTGACCCGGGCTACCCGGTGCGGCTGCACGCGTACGCGATCCGCATGCTCGCCGAGCTCGAGGACGCGCAGAAGGAGTACGACGAGTGGTGGTCCGAGGGCGGCATTGGCAAGGTGGACGGCGCGCCGCCGCGCCTCGCCGTTGCCTGGCCGTTCCACGAGGGGGAGGACTAGATGTAGGGTCAGTGTACGAGTACGGAATCTAATGGCCGCTGGGGCCGTGTCGGCATGTCATGTATGCCTTTATACCAGTGTTAGTCCGGGCGCCGCCCGATGCATGTTGGCAGTCCACGAGTGCGACACCGAGCAGAGACCAGAGCGGACGGCGATGAGGCCGCACCAGACGGCGATGACGCCAAAGTCATCAATCGAGAGCGAATTAGAAAAAAAGCCTCCGCTAATCGCACAAACCCGAGGTGCCCGGCAAGATGGGTTAGCCGGGGCCATCCCACGTCGGCGTTCACTCCACCCACTCGACATTACTCTCCATCCACTTCCATTCGACACCCCGCACCCCGGCCCACACTCCTTGCCACCACCATGCCAGCAAACCCCTGGCAGCGCCGCGTGCGCCGCATGCTCTTCGTGAGCGGCGCAGTCGGCACCATCTACTTCCTCTTCGGCTACCTCGGCGCGCGGATGCGCGATGCCCGCATCCGCGCCATGCGGGAGCGGCGGGAGAGAGAGACGTGAGTAGCGGAAAGCATGAGGGGCGGGGAGCGGGGGGCTGCGCCAGCGAGGCGCAGCGGGTGGGAGTGTGGATGGGATGCGCAGATGTTTTGTATTCGCCGCGCCGAAGTCCGTCCGCCCTGCACTTCTGTAGCTGGGGCGCACGGCCGCCGTCGATGATGCCGGAGGTGCGGCGCGGGGAGGTGTGCTCGCCATCTCTACTGCTTGCGCCCCCCCCCCCCCCACCCACCTCCCCCTCCCCCCCGGCCCACCCCCCGCCGCCATCGCCGCCGAGCACTCCGCTCGGCGCTCGTCGGACCGCGGCTCTGCCCACCACCCACTAACGCCAGTCTCAAGGCACACTTCACGTCCCTCCTCTCCACGATCAGCTTTACGTTGTACGCGCTCCTCCCGAACCTCGAGCCAGCCCTCTTCGCGGCCTACCCCGTCGAGACGACCTCACAGGCGTTACAGGCCAAGTCGGCGCCGCACCCGCAAGAGGTGGCATTTGACAACTCCCTCCGCCGCCAGATAACACAGGACGACAGCGACGGCGGCGTCGGCGCGCTAGGCTCCCCAGCGGACACGGGCACGACCGAGCCCACGCCGGCCAGCACGCCCGCGGACAGTTTGCTTCTCGTCCATGAGGGACACGAGCATGACGAGGCGACGGGGTACGCGACGGACGGGGGCACGGCGGAGAGATCCGCCCGCCGCGCCCCGGCGCCCGGGACGCTGGCCGAGAGCCTCGCGAGCGTCGCGAGCGAGAGCACAGACGTCACCGAGGTCACGCTGCCCGCCGAGAGCTGGGCCAGCGAGTTTACGCGCGGGTCCGACGATGAGCTCCTCACCAGCTCGACGATCTCGCAGGCCATCTCGCTCCCGCCTACCGACACGTCGTCCGTCGTCCCATCGCCCCAGAGCCAGCTGTCCACGCTCGAGGCCAGCCCGCCCCAGCGCCTGAACGAGGCTGCGCCCTCGCCGCCCCAGGACCCGCGGAGCAAGAAGCAGCTCTGGCGCGACCTCAAGGTGCAGAGTGAGTGCCGCGGCCCCACACTATGCGCGCGGCGCTAACCCCAGGCCTCACCCGCGCCTTTGCCACCGCCTACCTCGTCCCGCTCATCTATCTCCTGACTTCGTCGCAGCTCACGATCCTCTCCCGCACTCGGTACCTCCAGGACGTCCAGGCGGCCCACCGCGCGCGCGAGCGCGAGGCCGCCGAGAAGGCCGCCCTCAAGGCCATGTACACGCCGAAGTCGTGGTTGTCGTACCTCTCCCCCGACAACTACGTGCCCGAGTGAGTCTCACGCCCGCTCTTCCAGCACCCTCTGACCCCAGGTCGCTCCGCTTCTGGCTCCCGTGGTCGGCGCCTGCCGTGCCCCTGCACGACGACCTCGCGCTGTCCCTCGAGGCCGAGCGCGACGCGGGCAACTCTGACGCCGAGCGCCTCTTCCTCACCTACTCGTGGTGGCTGCTGAACGAGGGCTGGCGCAGCGTCTCTGAGCGGGTCGAGGGCGCCGTCGACCGCGTCTTCGGCGGCCTGGGCCTCAAGCGCGAGCTGACAGCCGAGTCGTGGCCCGCGCTCGTTAAGGAGCTGCGCGCGCAGGTGGAGACGGACGCCGCCGAGCACATGGACGCGCAGGGCCACCACGCGCACGGCAAGCACGCCCTCTTCGACTTCACGCCCGTCCTTCTCCCGCCCACGCCCCTGCCGGCTCTGCACGACTGCCCGCTGCCCGCGACGCCGGCTGACATCCCGAACGGCGCGGTGCACCTCGCGTCCCTGCTGTCCCAGACGCGCGAGCACGTGAGCTCCCCCGACGCGCGCGCCCTCCTCGACACGGGCGTCAGCGCCATGCTCTCTAGCCTTACCGACGCGCTCCGCAACCCCGACGGCAGCGGGCGCCGGCGCCTCGCGGACATCCTGCCCGAGCTGAACCGCTGGTCCCGCGGCGTGTGGGAGGGCATCCCCGACGGCGGCGTCGAGGCGCTCCTCGCCCTGCCCGAGTTCGAGGCATTTGCCGCCCTCATCTTTGGCGACTGGGCGCCCAGGCCGGTCGCGGTGCCGTCTGACGAGTAGGAATGAACTGTAGCAGACGCGCAGCATGCACACGTTTGAAGCCCTCGTAGAGACTATGGCGGGCGGCGTCACCGACCTGTCAGCGCAGAGGACTCGGGGGTGCACGCTGGACCGCCCTCAACTCTGGCTCCCACATCCGCACATCCTCCCTGCCACATCCCGATCCTGAGCTGCACGCGTTCCAACCCATCTGGACAGCGCTGCGACGGGAGGCGAACCAAACTTTGTACAGGCGCCTTTCCGAGAACGATGATTGTTGAAAAGTGGCACAGCCATCCTGGGTCCGAGGTGGGCCGCTCCGGTGGGGTTCAAAAATTTATCTGCTCCTATGCATGTTTGGCGGGCCGCAATGGAATCTACGGCCCAGAAAAGGGGGTTCTGGCCGAACGCGCGCTCGCGAGAGTGCGCTGGTGGTGAGATATTGGAGGATGACTGATCCAACCAGATCGGATACCTCACTGCCACAGTGCCACCACCACTGCTTGATTGCTGACTTGAGCGTCTTCTCTCGGCTGTCCGGGGCCCTACCAGCCCGGAGCTGCTAGTGGACGTGGACACATGCCGACCGCTGCGGTTCAAGACGGTGCACCACTCTATCCTTACACCCCACACGAGACAATAAACATGCATGCTCGCGCCCGGCACGCGACCTAGAGAAATATTAGACAGTGTGTGCACACCAAGAGACTAGTAGGCGGAGACAGGGTTCAGAGCTTAGAGGATGGCGGCGGCGGCGGCGGCGAGGAGGAGGCCGGCGCTGAACGAGACGGGGAGGGCGGCCGAGCCGGCGGTGGGCGCGGCGCCGGCGGGGGTCGAGGCGTTGGCGGCGGCGGAGCCCGACACCGAGGCGTTGGCGGCGCCGGTCTGGCGTCAGGAATCTGGCTGCCTGCGACTCACGATAACAGGGGCCGAGGCCGAGCCCGAGGGGGCAAACGTCGCGTTCAAGACGCCCGAGGGGTACGCGACGGTGGTGGGGACGGGGAACGCGCCCGAGAAAGACTTGGGGAACTGGTCCTCGACGCACTCCTGGGCGAGCGACTGCTGCGCCTTGTTGAGGAGGTCGATCTCGAACTGGATCACGCCGGCGCCGGGGCCCTCGACGAGCGTGCAGTTGATGCAGACCTGGAGGTCGGTCAGGAGGGTGCCCTGGGGTCAGTCGAGCGCAGACGGTGCGGGCAGCGAGGCGCGGGACGGCTAGTTGGAGGGCAGAGAGAGAAGCACGCTCGGAGCTCTCACGCCTGCCCATCCCCCTTCCACCCCACGCTCCTCCCCCTCCCCACCACTCACGTTGCACGCGCCCGCGCAGATCTCGGCGCCGGGGTTGCCGGGGCAGGTGGTGAAGAGGTCCTTGTAGTACTTGCAGGGGGCGTCGCACGCGGCGGGGATGAGGTGCATGGGGAGGGCCTCGGTGTGGTGCTGGCGCTTAGCGAGGGCGGCGGCGGCGCGCTCCGAGGGGGAGGCGAGGGCGACTGGGGTTAGCGGGCGTGGGGGTGGGGTGGGGTGGGCGGGAACGGGGCGAAGGTCGAGGTAGAGGACCTGCTCGTGCCCCCTATCATCTCGGACATGGCGATCTACGAGATCGACAAGCCGCCGATGGACGGGACGCGAGGATCACGGACGTCCGAGTGGGCGGGAGTGGACGCCCAATGGGCGGGAGTGGGACGCACCAGAGGCAGCGAGGAGGGCGGCGAAGAGGCGCATAGTGAGTGTGGGTGGGCTGTTCAGACAAGGAGAGAAAAGAGTGTGAGTGAAAGATATGAGGAGGGGGTGTGCGTGAGGGTAAGCAGGTGAGCGGGGTGCTTGCAGAGTTGGTGAGTGGGTGCGAGTGCGAAGCGTCGAATGGAGCGGAGGAGAATTGACGCGCCGCGCGCCGTGCTTGGCAGGGGGAGGGTGCTTGGACGCGTTGACCAGCGCTGAGACTGAGGCTTGGGTGGTGTGCGCTGTGCCAAGGCCGCTCGGGTATTGTGGGGAGACGCCACAGGACGAGTTTGGGTATTCAGCCACAGGGCCGGGAGGGAGAGGAATGGGATCATGGGAGATGGTGAGCACGGGAGATTGGGCAGCGAGCCCACAGAGGGTAATAGCATCCCCATTAGGGTCGCAGCACGGGCGAAGGCCTCAGCCTGGCATGCCCGGACATGGCCGGTCGAGTTTCAGCGTCCGTTTCAGCTTGGCCATCACAGACTGCCTCACATCTCACTTCTCTTTTAGGCTCGTTTCTGCCACAACATACATCGATGTTACACACAAGGTACAAGCAACCGCTGCTATGGGTAGGATGTACTACTCGGCGTCTCGCGGTCGCGCGATCGGAGGCTACGGCTGCGCTACGACTGCGAGTTAGTGTACCCTCGTGCGCCCACGTACGTCGCACCCACGACCGTAGCCGCGGAAGCCGCACTGCAGGCGCTGATTGGGGTCCGCCTTCTTCCCCTTGTAGCTCCAACGCCGCCGCTTCCTCCCCTCCTTGCACCCACCCGCCTTCTTCTGCGCCTTGCACCCACCCGACTTCCTCTCCGCCTTCTGGTCGGTGAAGCGCTGGCCTGCTTTGCGAGCGCCGGCGGTCGCGCCGCCGAGTAACTCGTCTCTCGCAGCCTTGGCCTTGTCGACGGCGAGCTGCCCGCGGGTTAAGGCGACGTCGAGGCCGCGGCGCGCCTGCAGGAGACCGCGCCACCCGCGGGCCTGGGCCTGGTGCGCTGCGTCGGCGGCCCGCTCACAGCGCCCGTTCGCGCACACACGGTCGCGTGCGTTCTGGTATAACCGTGCCACCGTCTGTGGCGAGTTCATGGTGCCTTCAACGACGGCGCGCACGGCAGGCGACTTGACGAAGGCGTTGATGACCTCGCGCTGGTACTTGATCTCGAGCTCGATCTCACTGCGAACCCACTGGCTGGCGTGGTACACCAGGCCGGCGACGATGTCCGACATCCAGCGGGCATAGGTATTCACTGCGACCAGGCCGTCCACGAAATAGTCGAGGATCGAAGTGGCCGGAGGGCAGTTACACTGCTTTGGGGGGCACTGACATGTCTTGCGCCAGATCTGCGGCACGACGGTGAGGGAGTTGGTGACAGTAGTGGTCGTAATGAGATCGGTGGGGGTCTTGCCGTTGCGGCGCAACTTGCGCCAGACGTACGAGTACTCGGAGGGCGTTGTGGGCGCCTCGGTAGGAACGTCCTTGGGCAATACTGCACTCGAGGTCGTGAGAGCCACGATCGTGTCCTTGACGATCTGCAGATCAGCCGTACCCAGCCCCCAATTGCTGCGAGCAGGAGGAGGCGCGGGCGGGGGTGCGGGGGTCCACTTCTGTGACATGATCGTCACAAGGTCGAGGGGAGATGGGCCGAGCTGGAAGAGGAGGAGAACCAGCCCGATCACGACTGGAAAGACAGTCCTGCTGTCAGCTGTAGTTCGACTCAGTGTAGCCCACCATCGCTTTCCCTCAGCACCGGGAGGGTCAGCAAGAAAAGGGTTGCCCGGTGCCGTCTTCTTCTTCGTGTCGGGCGAGGGCATCGCGAGCGCGACGGGCGCCGTGGTCTCCGGCACGCGCGCCTCGGACTCGTTCTCCTCGATGAATGACTCGACCGAGCGATGGGGGACGGAGCGAATGTTCGGGAAACTGTGCATGGGTGTGTTGTCGGTGACGGTGCCGGTGGTCGCGAGGCTTGCATTCGAGCTCGTGGGGTCGGGGAAGATCCACGAGTTCTTGAACTCGTAGACGTTCGATGCCGCCGGCGTGTCATCGTCGGCATTCAGTGAGTCCTCGGGGCTGGGATCGTGGGTCTTCTTGGGCTCCGGGAACGAGGGCTCCTCGTCGTCCTCGTCCTCGCTGGCGCTGACGTCGCTGGGCTCGAGGCTAGACATGGCAAGGTCAGAGATGATGCTCGACCCGAGGGCCGAGGCGGTGGAGGTGACGGCACTCGCGGCGTCGGCATTCTCGACGTTGAGCCAACCCTCGTCGTCCAGGTCGGACGAGTTGATCGAAAGGTCGTCGTCGTGGTCCTCCTCCTCAACAGGGGCGGGGGCCAGGGCCGGAGAGGGTGGCTCGTCGACCTCGACGGTGGGGAGGCGCGTCATGGTTGTGCTGGGCCGGTCAGCCACCCAGTCGCGGCAGTACTCCGACATGGGGGAGGATTCAGAATGGGTTGGGTGGCGTAGATCTAGGGTAGAGAAGCACGCCTCGCGACGTGCAGGGCACTACGGGCGGCTGACGGAGGGGGGAGAGGAGGGGTGAGGGTGGAGAGGTAAGGAAGGCTGCGCTGGAGACGAGCGCGTGGTGAGGGGGGTTGAGAGGAGAAGGGGTCAAGGACGAGGAGGGGGCGTTACGGTGCTCGCTAGTCAAGAGCTGGTGTGGAATGGGGGCAAGATGTGTGGTGGCGTGCTGCCGTGCGAGCGTGCAGGAGGTGGGAGTATTGTGAAGAGGCAGAGGAGAGTGTGAAAGAGAAAGAGAGAAAGAGAGAGTTGTGGTGTGTGTGTAATGAATGGCGAGTGCAGAGGTAGAATGGGGGGTGCAACGTACCTGTGTATGGGGTGTCTTGGACACTCAGGCAGGCGCGGCAGGATCGGCACAGGCGGGGCGAGCGGCGGCGTCGACGGAGGCAACTCAAGCCTAGTCAACTGCACTTGTGTATCAGGCAGGCGCCAGTCGGCTTAGCGCGTGAGACCGGAGCAGGCGTCGCCCGAAGCGAGCGGATCTCTCGAGGTGCGGGTGGCGAATGGCCTGTATCTCGGCCGTGAGAAACGCTTGAAGGGGTGCTGGCGTGGAGAGGGCAGGGACGGGGGGTGCGTGGAAAGTGGAGCGGAGAGGTGGAGAGGTGGAAGGGGGAGGGGAGGACGTGGCGAGCCGAGCCGAGGTCGAGGTCGCGACGGATCAGCACATGACACACGGCGCGCGGTCCGCGGCCCGGAGCACCGGGGGGACCTACCTCTCGGCCTGGACGATGGACCAAGTGCTAGAGTTGAAGAGAAGCAAGAGTGGGCGAGGTGTATGTGTATGAGGGGGAGTAGTAGAAGACGGAGATGGAGTGCAAGGAGGTAGCGAAGACGCAAGCGTTGTCGCGCTGCCAGTGCCAGTACCAAGCTAAGGTCAGCTGGTCACTACTCTGGGGTGCAAGGGGCCAGAGGCTCGGTGGCAAATGCGTGGGCAACCAGCGGAATGTAAACCGGCTCCTTATCTCGCTCACTCCTCACACCCTCCCAGTCCTCCCGCTCGATCAAGACGTCTGCAGATGCAGATGGAGATGGAGCTGTCACTTGTACATGAAATGGCTTCTGCTCATCTACATCTACATCTAGATTGTTGCATGCATGCTTGCTCGTGTCTCGTTGGCGCCCATCGGTGGCGACAAGGCGATATCTTCAGGGTTAGCCGGATGGCAACCGGGATCCGGGGCCCAAATTAACCCTGATCATCTGTGTCGTGACCGCAGCGGCTCGATGGCTGGCTCGAGCGTCTCTCCCAATCCACCCATCGCCGGCCGGCCCGTGTCCCCTCCAGCGGAGCGGTACAACGTCCGCTCGTCCTCTTCTGGGGGTGGCGCGACATCGAAGAGCGAGATGCCGTCCTGGCGTCAGCTGTGGGCTACGATGTGACGCAGCGGCACTCGAGCCCGATACCCCAATCCCTGAGACTCATGTCCACAGGGAGAGCAGCATCACCCGTGGCCAGAAATGGGCACTATCACCTGGGACGGGCAATGTGCTGCACGACTCTGGATACACTAGCTGCACTCACGGTTTCGACGACTCCCCAGGCTCCGGAAGGCTGCGCGAGTTAGCTGGAAACATGCACAACTCACCGATGAGCGGCTCTTCAGAACCTCCACGAGCACACGCAGACCCGGGGCTGAGCCGGCGCGCTCCCGCTCTCCCTCGTCAGCGAGGCCGAACACGCGCCCCGTGTCCTGCAGGAGGAGCTCGGTGTCGAAGGTGAAGGTCAGCGTGACGCCCAGGGCCGGCTTGACGGTGGTCGTAGAGAATATGGAGAGGGGGTTGGTTGGGATACTTGATGCGGCGGAGTTGATTACCTGAGAGGCGCCGTGAGTTGACAGCCATTCTAGCACCCACAAGTGTCGTCAGACCGGCAGAATAGGTGAGCTCGGTGACCTCCTCCATCGCGACCACCATGGCCGCATGCCCTGATGTCAGCCCCCAAAGTCCCCCCCCCCCCCGTCTCACCCTGCGCGGTAGTGCCCATGAGCGCGTCGCGGAACAAGCCCGCAACGTTGTCGATGACGAGCACGCGGGTGTCGGGGTCATCTCGGGCACGAGACAGCTCGTCGAGAAGGTCGGGTTCGAGCTTGAACACTCTGGCGACCGTCAGACGGTCGAGCACTGATTCCTGCTGTCAGCTTTGTGCCGAGGACCGCATAGCTGAGACTCACGTCGGCACCCAGAGCAGTAGCGACGCTTTTGGCGCGCGCAGCGTTGAATGCGCCCTCCGTGTCGACCCAGTGTGCCGTAGCCCCCGGCTCGGCTATCAGTGTACGCAGAGTAGCGTGGAGCGCGAGGAGCTTGAGTGAGCACGCGCAGCTGAGTCTATTCAATCAGCTGCACTCACGCTCTTGCCCACGCCCTTCCCTCCTGCGATCTCCATGACCCCGCAGGCCCAGGGAAGCACGTCAGCGAGGACGCCAAAGCCGTGCCAAGCCCTTTGTGGTTGTATGTCCGCGCCAGAGTAGACGGGTACCCGGTCGAGGCAGTGCTGCAGGAGCACGTCGAGGGCCGCCTCGATCCGCGCATCCCGGCGCGCTGCCCCGAAGCTGCCCTCGACAACTTCCTCGCCCAGAGCGGCGACCAGAGTCGAGTGAAGTGTCGCACGGGGTGTCAGGATCACGGCCTCGGTTGTGCGAATGTTCGGTTCTGGTGTCAGCTGAAGCTCTACTCTAGAATGCTGAAGGATGAAGGCAAAGTCGCGCATGGGCGCAGGAGAATGACCTAGCACTCACCTAGCAAGGGGACTAGGGCGACTGCTTCTGGTGGAAGGGAGGGCGAGAGGCGCTTGAGCAGCATGCCTAAAACTATGAGTCGTGGTGAGGATTGAGGGGTGATGAGAGAATGAGAGAGCGAGAGAGAGAGAGAGATCTAGAGAGAAGGGAAGGACGGTGCAGATGATTGACAGGGTGTCAACATGCCTCGGTTGTTTTGGGTAGACTGCCTCCACTCAACTCGCGTCACCTCACTCTTCAACTCTCCTCACTCTCCACCCATCCACCACCTCTAGTCCTTCCTCATTCATCAAGCTACACCACCTCCTCGCGAACAAACGCATCTCCTCACTCGCGAGCGCCGTCCCTCTCGCTTCGCGCTTTTCGTTGGCCCGGAGCCACGACGCCAGCTCTTTTCTCCTCAGCTCCCTGTCGCTTGACCTTCCCCATCCTACCTCCCCTCCCCTCTTCCTCACCGCCCTCACACGATGAACCGCAAGTACGACACCTACGTCCCCTCGGCTTTACCCTCCGCGTCGCTCGGCCGCCGCCGCCCGCCCATCGGCGAGCGGACGTTTGGGCACGAGGAGGGCGACGACTTAGACAAGGCTTACAACGACTGGAACGTCCGCATCGACAAGGAGGTGAAGGCCGTCGTCGAGGGCCTCGGCGACCTCGTGCGCCTGGCTGACGTGAGTGCGAGACAGCCTCAGCTACCTAACCATGATGAGCTGACAGCAGATCGGCACCCCCGCGCAAGGAGCGCACACCCTCACGGCCTTACACCTCAAGCTCAAGACTGCGAGCCTCATCCGCGCCTCCCAGCAGCTGCGGGACACGGCGCACGAGCTGAGTCTCGCGCTGGCGCTGGGCGACGACGTGGGCGCCGCGCACCGGCGAGACCAGGAAGTCGTCGCGCTGCGCGCCGAGGTCGAGAAGCTGCGCGGGCAAATTGCGCGCGAGGTCGGCGAGCGCGCGGACCGCGACGGGCTGGGTGACGCCGAGAGCGCGCCTGCTCCCGAACAAGGAGGGATCACGGAGGGGAAGAAGGCCGATGAGAAGGCCCCCGCGCCGGCGCCGGCGATGGTCGTCGACGAGGATGAAGAAGACGAGTTCGAGGAGGTCTAGACGTAGTCGCGTGCATCCAGTCGCCGCACTCTCACCTCAGCGTGTACATGTAGAGATACCCCGCATCCCCAGATCCCCAGCACCATGCATCTCTTCGGAGCTCATCAGAGGAATGCGCTGAATGGATGCCGCCTCAGGAGCAAGCTAGCGAGAACAAAAGAATCTGACGTAGGGCATCTGATTTGACACCTCCCTTGGTGGCTGTATCGCCCGTCCACCACCTTCAACACCAACACAGCACACAGCACACCGTAACACCACGAGCATGCATGCGCACGCTCTCGCCGCTCGCGGATTCCATGCATATTTCCTTAGAGCCCTTACTCCTTGGGGCCAGCGGCGACGTTGACCTCGGGGTTGAAGAAGAGGGCCTGCATGCCCCAGGGGAAGGGCTTGTTACTGCTGTCAGCGATCTCCTTGCCATGTAAAGCTTGTGCGGCTGGCACGCGGGAGGAGGAGGGGAGATGATGAAGAGGAGCAGGCATGAAATGGGAGCAAGCGATGACGGCGGGGCGAGCCGTGGCGCTGGGCTCCTTTCGTGACATGGCGCAGCGCCGCTCGGTCCCTGTCGGGACTGGCCGGTGTCTTCGGGCAAACGGCTTCCAGCGTCAAGCGACGGGGATGCGATGGCGGCGGCGCATGGGTGGTTGACGCAGCGTCATCCAGTGATAGGATGGTCATGCCCCTCCGAACCCATTGTCCGCCGTGCCTGTCTCCCACCCTCTCAAGCGCTTGCGACCACCCGTTCTCGCCCTCTGTGCGCTCTGCTCGCTGCCCTCGCTCCTCTTCGCTCTGCTGTTCCCGTCCCCAGCTCCCTTCAGAGCACTCCTCCCACGCGCAGCCGCCTCGCTGCGCTCAGCGCGGGCTCGGCTCACCGGATGTTGAGGTACTCGTAGTCGGGGCGGACAGGGAGCTCGCCGCCGTTCTCGTGCTTGAGGTGCTCAAGGTGCTCGTGGTGCTCCTTCTCGAGCTTCCAGGTCCAGGC
>JAMALN010001049.1:0-27463 GCA_023630115.1 Cutaneotrichosporon sp. PK4640 | reverse complement strand
ACGAACGGTGGGTCTGTCTCGCCGGGCCGCACCACCTCTGGTGGCGACAGCGACTACGACGACGATGAAGGCCCTGCACCAGCGCTGTCGTCCACTGCGCAGCGTCTTCTTGACGAGCACCCGGACTCAACATATGCCAACAAGACGCCTCCAATCTACGGCAAGAGGGGCACGCGCATCAGGCCCCCCCACAGCATCACCTCCTTCGCCGTGTATGGCAAGTTCGTCGCAGTGGGCCACAACCACGTCTTAGTCTACGACGTCACCAAGTCCGACGGCCCTATCTTGGACATGGACCAGAAGGAAGACACCGGCTTTGAGCTCCGCGCCAAGGACCCACGTGTCACCGCACTCGGCTTCCGCCCCTGTCGCGACCCAACGCTTGAAGGCCGGTACCTCTGGTGTGGCAACAAGGACGGCCACTTATGGGAGATCGACGTCGAGTACGAGCGCGTGACTGCCACCAAGCCTGCGGCCCACAGTTCCGCTGTCTCCCACATCATGCGCCACGAGCACTACATCCTCACGCTGGACGACACCGGCAAGCTGAACGTGTGGGAGGGACCCGAGACCAGCGAGAAGGGCGAGGCCGGCAACTTCCGTCTCTTCCGCACGATGCGCGTCGCCGAACGCCTGACGTTTGCCAAAATGATCAAGGGCAAGCTGTGGACGGCGACTGCGCCTGCTGTCCGCTCTGCAACCACGACGGCGGGCGTGCGCGGTCCGACTGTGCGCGTCTACGAGCCATTTGTGAACGGGAACGCGCCGCCACCCCGCACCAGCCTCACGCCAGAGTGGACCGGATCGGCAACGTCCGCGACCGTTGTGCCCCTCAAGTCGGATCTTGTTTACATGGGTCACGAGGGCGGGTTTGTGTCTCTCTGGCGACTGGAGGGTACCGATCTGCAGTGTTTACAGGTCCTCAAGGTGTCTAACACTGACATCCTCGCCCTCGAGGGCGTCGGCGACCACCTGTGGGCTGGCAACCGGCGCGGGCAGATCCACGTGTGGAACATCGATCAGCTCCCATGGACGACGAGCAACATGTGGACCGTGGGCAAAGACGAACCGATCCGCGCGCTCATTGTCGACCCTCGAGCCATCCCCTCGCAGAGTCGACTGCCCCTCTGGTCGGTCACGCGCGACGCGATGTACTCGTGGGATGGTCTGCGTGCTGTCAACTGGATCGAGAAGCGCATGATCGAGCGCCAGCCCGACTACTGCACCTTCCGCGAGGTCAAGGTGCTCGTCGTGTCGTGGAACATAGACAGTGCCAAGCCATCCGACCTCTCCTCTGGCGGCATAGAGAACACCAACTTCCTGACTCAGGTGCTCGGCTCCGTCGAGTCGCCCGACATTATCGTCTTTGGATTCCAAGAGGTCGTGCCCCTGACGGACAAGAAGCTTACCGCAAGTGAGCTTAGATTGCCCGAAATCCAGCTGACAAGCAGAGACGCTTCTGTTCGGAAGTAAGGGCAAGGACGGCGGGGGCGCGACGAACGAGCGCGTCTCTGGCGCGTACCGCGCCTGGGCGGAGAAGCTCACCAATGCGGTTAACATCGGCAATCCCGGCACGGAGTATGTCAAGGTCCAGTCCGAGCAACTCGTCGGCCTCTTCACTTGTGTGTTCGCCAAGGAGACCGAGTTAGACAGCGTCAGGGAGACGGTGATCACGACGGTCAAGCGTGGCATTGGCGGCATCTACGGGAACAAGGGTGCGATCGTCGCGCGCATGGTCCTGGACGACACGTCGCTGTGCTTCATCAACGTGCACCTCGCAGCGGGACAGAAGCACAAGGCCGCGCGCAACGCCGACCTCGCGGCGATTATGGAGCCCAAGGAGATCTTCCCGGGCGGCCCGCTGCAGTGGTTTGTGCACGGCGGCAACGGCGAGGCGATCCTCGACCACGAGATGGTCGTGCTCAACGGCGACCTGAACTACCGCATCGACCAGCGGCGCCAGGTGGTCGAGAGCAACATCCAATCAGGCGACCTCCACTATCTCCTCGAGCACGACCAGCTGCGCGGCGAGATGCGCGGCAACCACGCCTTCCGCCTGCGCACGTTCGCCGAGGCGCCCATCACCTTCCCCCCGACATACAAGTACGACCCCGGGACGGACCAGTACGACTCGAGCGAGAAGCGCCGCATCCCCGCATGGTGCGACCGCGTGCTGTTCACCAAGTCGCCGCGCATCTCGGCGATCAACTACCGCCGGTACGAGGTGAACGTGTCCGACCACCGCCCCGTGAGCGCCGGCCTCGCGTGCGAGGTCAAGAGCATCGACCAGGTGCGGTGTGCGATCGTGCGCTCCGAGGTCGAGGCCGCGTGGAAGGTGTACCAGGAGGAGCGGCTCGCCACGATGTCCAAGGTGTATGCGGGGTGGTACTAGCCTGCGTCTCTCGCGAAGCGAGAGGCGCGAGCGAGCGCCTCGACCCGGCCCGAGCCCCGGAGAGAATCTTTAGACGCGTGGCGCAAGGACATGTAGACGATGCAGTGCGTCGCTGTGAACAGTGTAAAATGCGGCCGAAGGACCGAGCGCCGACTGCCGCCGGCAAAATGGCCGATAAACTCGGTGGAGGCGGCAATGGCAGCGGCAAGAGACGGCTGTGGCTGACGTTATCACCGGGCGGAAGATGACGTCCGCGACGGCGACTGAACATGTCGCGAACGGTCTCTTCTCCTCTTCGCACCTCCTTCTCTGCTCTTTTCACCTCTCTTCCCTCCTCTCATCCCACCATGCCCGTCACCGCCGCCCTCCTCGGCTCCGGCCTCTTCGCGCGCAACTCCTACCTCCCCGCCCTCCCGGTCCCAGGCCTGAACATCAGCACGCTCTGGTCGCGCTCCGAGGCCTCGGTGTCCACGCTCTCCCAGAAAGCCGCCGAGCTCGGCCTGCCCCCCACCACCGCCGTGCATGGCGAGGACGCCCTGGCCGCGATCCTCGACGACGCGGGCATCCACGCGCTCGTCCTCGTCCTCCCCATAGGCGTGCAGCCCGCGCTCATCCGCCGCGCGTGGGCCAAGGGGAAGCACGTCATCTCCGAGAAGCCCGTGGGCCGCGACGTCGCGGAGGCGCGGGAGCTCGTGGACGAGTACGAGCGGGAGTGGGCGCCCCAGGGGATTGTGTGGCGCGTGGCCGAGAGTGAGTCCCCCGCCGGCTGAGCTCACCAGACTTCGCGCACGAGCCCTTCCTGCACCGCGCGGCCGCGCTGCTCGCGCAGCCCGCCGTCGGCCCCGTCCTCTACTGGCGGATGCACTACGAGACGGTCCTGCCCGAGGGCGCGTCGTACCACGCCACGACCTGGCGCACCGTCCCCGACTACCAGGGCGGCTTCCTCCTCGACGGCGGGGTGCACTGGGCCGCGCTGGCGCGCACGGTGCTGCCCGCGCGGTGCCGGCCGCACAGCGTGGTCGCGAACAAGAGCCTGCACCGCGCGCACATGCTCCCGCACGACACGCTCGTGGGCATCGTGCAGGCCGGCCCGGGGGCGGTGCTCCCGCCGCGCGGCAGCCGGACGGCCGTGGCGGGCACGCTGCGCGAGGAGGACATGCCGGTTAAGAGCGGGGCGAGCGCGCCGCACGGCACGTTCGTGTTGAGCTGGGCGATTCCCGATACGAATAGAGAGGCGCGCACGCCGAACGAGCTGTACGTCGTGTGCGAGCACGCGACGCTCGCCGTCGTGAACAAGGGGCGCGCGTGGAAGATCACGCTCGAGCCGGGGGCGGGGGCGGGGCTCGAGCGGGTCGTGGAGGAGGGCGCGGTGAGCGGCGTCGCGGTCGAGCTGGAGGACTTTGCGGGCGCCGTGCAGGCCGCCTTGGATGGTACCGCGGGCGCGAGGGTGAACTATGGCGCGCCGAGGGACGCACTGTGGGACGTCGCGTTCATCCAGGCTGCGCTCACTAGCGACGGGGACAAGGTCGTGATAATTAACGATGTGCTGCGTAGCTAGACTCTGGTGCGACGGGGTCAAGGTTGTGATTGACCATGTGCTGCGTAGCTAGGCTTTGGTGATGCATGAATCGCACAGGCTGCAGACGAGGCTACAGGTGCCCGTGTGCTAGACTTCGACTGATTGGGTGAAGCTGACATCCGCACCTTGGCAGGCAGAGTGCGGGTCGTCCCGCTGATTTCGGTCAGCTGCGATCGATGTTCTTCCAGACCAGATCGAAGGGCTGCGGGACGTTGGTTCAAAGCCGGAAAGCGGTCCCGAAAACAGAGCCGCGCACCTGAATGCCACTTCGAAGCACCAAGGGTAGAAGAAAATAATCAACATAGTGTCCTAATGATTCTATAGTCCGTAACCTAGCGACCGAAAACTAGCGACCTAGTAAGCCGGGGAGGGCGCTGCAGGCTGGCTCCACGCGACCGACTCGCTCGTCCCTGCGGGACGCGCCGCGGGATGCGCTTAGTCGAGCTGGTTGATGGCGCGCTCCTCGACCTCGGCCTCGGGCTCGGCGTCACGGCCCCAGCGCGAGCCCCACCAGTTGCCGTCGTGGTGGCAGACGTCGCAGAGGTTGTTGCGGACGCGGCAGCCCTTGCGGACGGGGCCGCGGGTGCAGCGGAGCGGGCCGACGCGCCCGGGGCCCCACTTGAACATCTGGACGCCGTCGCGGTTGCAGCCGACGTAGACACCGTTGTGGATGCCAATGTGGGTGCCGGGGCGGCAGCGGGGGATGTTGACGTACCCACCGTGGGCGAGGTACGAGAGGACCTTGCCCTTGCCGAGGAGGAGGGCGGTGCCGACCTTGAGCTTGAGGCCGAGGAGGCCGAGGGTGAGGAGGAAGAAGCGCTCGTCGTGCTGCGCGGCCTCGGCGTCGCGGGTCGCCAGGGCGGCGTCGCGCTCCTCGACAATCTCGTCGCGCTTCCACCAGCCGTTGCGGCCCCAGCCCCAGCCCGAGTGGTGGCAGTAGTTGCAGTAGCCGCCCTTGTCGACCTTCCAGCCGTGGCGGACCGGGCCCTTGGAGCACTTGAGCGGGCACACGCCGCGGCCGGGGAAGTGGAACATCTGCACGCCGCGCGGGTTGCAGCCGGCGTAGCGGCCGTGGCGGATGCCAATGTACGTGCCGCGGCGGCAGCCCTTGATGTTGATGTAGCCGCCGTGGGCAACGTTGCACTTCCAGCGGCCGGGGCCGAAGAAGATGGCCTTGCCGATCTTGATCTTGAGGCCGAGGATGGCGAGGAAGGTGAGGAAGAAGCGCTCCTCGGGCTGCTCGGCGCGGGCGACCTCGTAGCGGCCCTCGGCCTCGCGCTCGGCGAGCTCGAGCTCCTCGGCGACGCTGCGCTTGCTCGTCCAGCCCTCGCTGTCCTTGCACCCGTCGCAGAGGCCCGTCTTCTCGTTGTACTCGTAGCCCTCGGCGGGCTCGCCGGCGG
The DNA here is from genome assembly GCA_023630115.1 of Cutaneotrichosporon sp. PK4640. NCBI lineage: Eukaryota > Fungi > Basidiomycota > Tremellomycetes > Trichosporonales > Trichosporonaceae > Cutaneotrichosporon > Cutaneotrichosporon sp. PK4640. Next base: position 22,092 of record JAMALN010001049.1, on the reverse strand, counting down.
AGAGGACGATCGGGGCGACCGAGCCGTCCTTGAACTGGAAGAGCTGGACGCCGTCGTCGTCCTTGCCGACGTACTTGGCGCCGTCGAGGCCGACGGACGCACCGACGTCCTCGCCAATCTTGATGTCGCCAAAGTCGGCGTTGCCGCCCTGCTCGGCGCCGTCCGAGCCGCCGATCGAGCCGGCAATGTCGCGGATCGAGACCTCGCGCTTGGCGTGGCCCGCGCTGTCCTCGCAGCCCTCGCACAGGTTGTTGTTCACGGGGATGTCCTTGGTCTCGCCGGGGACGTAGGTGAGGGGCGCGACGGAGCCGTCGCGGAACTGGAAGAGCTGGATGCCCTGGTCGTCCTTGCCGACGTAGACCGACTTGCCGTCGACGCCGAGGTCCTGGCCGAGGCGGAGGTCGTCGATCGAGACGTAGCCCGTGTCCGACTTGCCGTCCTGCGAGGTGAGGAGGCCGCCGAGGCCGACGCCACGGGCCGAGAACTCGGTGGCGGGGGCGGCGGCGACGGCAGCGGCGTTGGCGGTGGCAGCCGAGGCGAGGAGCGCGGCGGCGAGCATTGTACTATAAAGTTGAAGGAGTGAGGAGTAGTAGTGTCGAGCAGAGAGCTTGATGGATGGAGAGAAGGAGCGCCGGGGGGTCGGTTTATATCTCTTTCTGCTGCCACTGTCTTGGAGTTTCTCTTCCTCTCGGGAGGCCTCCCTCTTCCCCTCTCTCCTCCCCCCTTGTCCCCCTCCCCCTCCTTGCTTGTGCTCCACAATGCAGCCCGCAACCCACCAGCCATCCCGCCGCCATGTCTGGCCAACTGGCCCGCTCATGCAGATGAAAGTGCCACACTCGCCCACATACGGGACTCAGGGACGAGGGGTGCCGGCAGATCCATCCAGGCCCCAGGCACATGACGAGAAGGTATGTCGATGAAACGGAACGCGCCGCGGTCGATTGCGCGTGACTGCTCAAACGCGGGATGACTCCAAGGTTGTGCCAGATGGCTGGACGACGGAAAGCTGGGTCGTGGAAAGTTGGGCGATCAGCAACACCAGGGGGCGCCCGCGAGCAGGACCGTCCCAGCTCTCAGGTTTGGGTCTGCTAATTGCCAGGTCCCGCGTCCGGGGTTCTGGCACCTGAGACGTTGACACGGCAGCCCCTCGCTCGTCGTCGGCCCGGCTCGCCATGAGTCATGGCTTTCCAGTCTCAGTTGGGCACGCGACCGCGGCAGCAGCCATCTGGAGCTGCGAGCCGCAGGCGAGATCTAGCCTGTGCATTGGAACTATTGACACTGACGCCGTGTGGAGCACGCCGCTCGCCGAGCAGCGGTGGCTGTCGATACGGCATCGCGTCATGGCCGCGTACTCGGCTGCGCACGACATTTGGCGCGGATGCAGACTCTGTTAACCTTTTGCGCATGTACCCTAGCTTGTCTCTTGTTTGTCCACCCTCCAGGAGAGAACTCGAACCCGAGGCGCCGGGAAATGCCGGTAGCGGGACCGGGAGGCGTCACCAGTACGCGCGTTTCAGCCACCGACGGGTACCTGCAGATCTCGCGCTGCATTAGGCTCCTCCCGAGTACATGGTGGTCGGAGAGAGTCCGACCGAGCGAGCAGGTGCAAGCCCGCGTGGGGTCTCGTTTGTTCGTCAGCCTTTGCTTCATCATGAGGGGCTGTTTGAGAGGGGTGTATGAGGGCGAGGGGCTGTTCATTACGAGGGGCGAAAAATGTACCGTCGTAACAAAACTGTCCCACCACCTCCCGTACGTCTGAGATGGGAGTGCCGGCGCGAGCAACCAGGACTAGGCGCCGGGTGTAGCACGGCTGTAGCACGGCAGGCGGAGGCATCAGCCTAACCCAAACTGGATAGGCCAGGCCAGCGGCATGTCGGCATACGGGACGTGCCGCCAACCGAGACGAGCCTCCGCCCCATCGCGTAATGCTCGGGAGACACATGATCGCCGCCGCCGTCATGTTCGACGCGGATGCGTCATGTTAGAGCCTGCTAGCGCCCGTGATGTTCGGCGGCGGCTTGAACATGACGCCAAGCACACTACATTACGCCAAGGGGGATAGCGACGACTGCGGCGGGAGCGAGCCGCTTGCCAAGTGCAATCTGGGTGTGCGCAGATCGGATCCAGTTAGGCTTAGCGTGGCTTGGAATGAGTAGCGCGGGATGCGGCCGCTAGTGGAGCTCGTTGTCCGTGGACGTCACTGCCGCTGCCCGGCGAACTCTCCCGGTGGGAACTCGCCGAGTGGGGAACTCTACTTTGAGAGTTTGAGAGGGCCGCGTCAGGTTCCCATCCGCTGGGATTCCGGTGGGATCAGGACACAGGACAGCGGTGTAATGAAGTGGGGGTGGAGGGGGCGGGGCGGAACGGCCATGACTGGGCAGGTCCCGGGCAAGCTGGATCGAGGAACTGGGCATGAAACGGTACGGCGAGGTACTGGGACAGGCCCAGACGCGAACCGGGCCAGCGAGGTACAGAGGGACCGGGAGGCTCCCAGCGGTTCGGTACGCGTAGATGAACGGCCTGGACGGGTCGGGTGTCCCGCGTCGAAACTCGAAACTTGGGCTGCCGCGTGACAGGCCCTGCCGGCAGGCGTTGTCAAGGTGGACGCGGCTGTGGCTGGTGTCGCTGGGTGTAGCGAGGCAGGACGTGGGCCTAAGGTGGGTCATGTATGTGCGAGTGGGTGCACAGTACTCTAGGCTGGTGGTCAGGAGCGAGGCTCGTGGTCGGCCGTGTTGTCCGAGCGCTAGGCAAGTATCCGCCGGAGGTGGACGTTGCCGCCCTACGATGGCGAGCCACATGGTAGCCTTCACGATGCGGTGTATACTCTGCGATACACAGTACACATAGCCAAGCTCCGGGCACGATGACGGGCGCCGAGACGAGGCGGGGCATGTTGTCCTCACATGACCTCGGATCAGTAACGAGACATTCACGTCAGTGCGAACCCCTCGTGAGCACCCGCCATTACTCAGTGCGTTGCTTACTCTGGTAACTTGCGGATGTTGGGCCAAAATTACCAGTGGCAAGCGCCGCTGGTCAAGCGCTCGCCCATTGTCCAGATTGTTGGGCGAGGTTGCCACTTCACCAAAGTTCGGTAAGCTCATCGCGGCAGCGACACATGACACCGGTCATGGCCTGTCCCCGCTGCCTTCGTCCTGCTGGTATGTGTACCTGCTGGCTGCTGTCGTCGCCTCTGGCAGAGTCGAGCAGTGGGGGAGGGCATGCCAGGTACTGTATGGTGAGTACGTCGGCGGCCATCCCCTCATGCCCGGGTGTGGCGACACGACACGGGTCTCTCGCGGGACGTCTCGGTCTCGGAACTCACCAATGTGCGCCGAGCATAGGATGTGTACCGTACTCTGCCTCGCTAATCGCAACTGTGTGGTTCTCAGATATGTGGACATGCTGCAGTGCTGGGGACGAAAGGTCTCGTGTACACACGCGGGCAGCCAAGCGCAGTTTCTTATACAGTCGCAGTCGAGCGACGCTGACCGCGAGCGCTAGCGCTCGGCGTTTGACCACCCATCGTGCCACCCGCAGCCCGCAGGCCCCGCAGCTCGCCCACACAGCCCCCGCAGCGTCATCGCAAGCTTACCGGCGTCTGCTCGCGTTCCTGCAGCGTTCCATTCCATCCATTGCATGCATGCAGCTAGTGAGACATGCGACGCGAACGGCCGCATTCCGCAGATAAACGTGGCGGCATGCGGGGGTGGCGCGCACGGGCGGTCGCATCTGGAATTTCGGATTCCAGTTCGCACAGACGCTACCAGCTGCCCGAAGCTAGCCTCATGGTCCCAGCAACGTGTGGACAGGTGTGCAAGCTTGGCGGTTGGCGGCCGCTGGCGGGGTGGGACTAGTCAAGGGTGGCGCGACAGCGCGCGCTCTCGCGGCTTGGCACTTGACACTGGTGAGCGCGGGGTGAGCGCGGCGTGGCGTGGTGCATGTGGTGCACTCGTGTCACTCCCCGTGGGGCAGCGATCAGCGATCAGCGATCACACAGATTCACATGACATCTTCCTCGGCGATCACTTCAGCCCCCGAGGGGGTAAGGATGTCCGTGTCTGTCTGGCCGCCATGGGGATGCATGCCGGCGTCGCCGGCGACACAAATAGCCAGCCCACGTCGCCGTCGGTGACAGCCGAGTGAACCGACAGCCGACACCATTCTGACCAAGCCTCCGAATCCCAGGACGTGCTCGTCGCCATACACGCCGTCGACACCGGTCCTCGGCCCCGCTCCGCCAAGCCCGACCCAGGCCCCACGCACCCCCTCGGACACCGAGCACTCAGTGTAGTCCGTGTCGGAGACGAGCGATGGCGCAATGACACCGCACAGACCTCCCCCGCACATTAGTTCATTAAAACGCCGAACATCCGAACTTCCGGACCGACGTCCGGCCAGCGTCCGGATCGGCGCCAGGCACGTATTCGTGCTTTTTCCTCCATCTTGTACTTTCGACTTTGGTTCGGAATACACCTTGTTCATCAATCATCAGCAATGCTATACGATGCCAGTTGACGCGGGTGGGTAGTATGACGCGTGAATGTTTCAGCTGTGAGCTTGCTGCTCGCTTGAGTGGACTTGGGCAGAGGAAATGGAGGGCACGTAGTGGGGAGGGGGCGGAAGTGGCTGGCTATGAGGCCAAGACTTGTTGATGGATGTTCCGCAGCCCAAGTAGCAATGATTAGCAAGATTACAAACAGGTCGAATGCACTGCAGGTGGGCATCGGCAAGCCGCGGTGCATGCAGGCGTACAGTGAGCGTGTGGAGAGCGTGTAGCGGTCAGCCTCGGCTGCACGTGGCAAGATGCGGGGGTATCCAGTGAGAGGGACGGCATGACCAAGCACGCCATCTTGCATTAACTCTCCCTTGCCTCAATCTCGAACTTGATCCATCTCCCCGCAAGCCTCTGCCCATTTCCACCCATGCCGCCATCACATCACCGCTCTCTCGCCCTGTACGGTGAGAGCCGATGAGCTACGGTGGGAATACACCTAGTCTAGCCAACTGGGATGCATCAAGTGGTCACGACTTGGATAAGATTCCGAACATCGATGTCGTGATACATGGTCACACCACCCAAATCACCTTGATCACTACCTAGCCAACTGACCCGCCCCGCCCACACACACATCCACACTTTTCCTGCTGCTGCTGCCCATCATCTAGAGCTCGTCGCTCTTTCTCTTTCTCTCACTCTCCCTCCCCTCAACTCAATCTTGTAACCTAGAGGCCCGCGCCGACCGGACTGGTGAGTAGCTCAACGCTGGGTTCCGAGCTGACGGCAGCCAACATGTCCCTCATCGCCGCGCTCGCCCGCCTCTCGGCCACCGTCCACCACCCCGTCGAGGGTGTGACGGCTGGCGACCAGCTGAACCCCTACCTCCCCCTCGCCTCGGGTACCCAGCTCCTCACTGACCGCACTTTCCTCCCCTCCCTCCCCACTCCCGCCGGCAACGTCGTCGTCCACGTCCTCAACGCCGAGAGCGCCGCCGCGCCCCGCGTCCCCCGTGCCGTGACCCTCATCTCGCGCACCGCCCAGGAGGCGTACGACCACGCCCTCGTCGCCCTCCGCATCGCCAAGGAGGCCAACGCCAACGTCTTCAACTTTGTCGCCGCCGGCGTCGAGGGTGAGGTCGCCGAGGTGTCGCAGCAGGAGGCCGAGGCCTTCCTGGCCGTGTCCGCGTCGGACGAGTCCGACGACGCCGCCCTCCTCAAGGCGTTCGAGGCCGCGTCCCTCGAGCTCCTCAAGGTCACCCGCCGCGCGCAGCGCGCCCTCGTGCCCCACGGTGAGGGCGAGCGCGTCGTGCTCAACTTCCTCCCTGGCAAGCTCGAGGCCGAGAACGTCGTCGACGTCGCCCTCGCCCAGCCCGTGCCCGCCGACAAGCTCCGCGGGCTCAAGGGCCGCGAGTTTGTTGTCGTCGAGGCCGCCTCGGGCAAGTACGGCGCCGCCTGGGCGTCCGTCGTCGAGGCCCTCGAGGGCCAGGACGCCTCGGTGCGCTCCGTGCTCGTTTCCGCGCCCTCGCAGCTCGGCGAGCTCAAGAACGTGATCGCCTCGGGCGCGCCCCTCGCCCGCGTCGGCTCCCCCAAGCCCCTCCCCGAGATCCCCTCGAGCTCGATCATCGTGCCCCCCGCCGAGTCGACCTACACCTCGCTCCTCGAGCGCTCGCCCCACCCCCTCGAGGTTCTCAACGACCCCTCGCACCTCGCTGCGTCGGAGTCCACCTCGCCTCTCTACGCGTTTGGCAAGGCCGTCGCGGTCCGCCAGGAGCGCGAGAAGCTCACCGAGCTCGCCAAGAAGGTCCTCAAGGCCAAGGACACCCGCAAGGAGGTCCACACCGCCCTCGGCAAGTGGCTCCTCGGCAAGGACGGCAAGGACTCTGCCTCGCTCGGCGAGGAGGCCGCCAAGGCCCTCGGCCAGGGCGCCAACGCCGACGAGGCCGAGCTTGTTGCCCTCGGCGCCAAGGGCCACTGGGCCAAGCGCGCCCTCTGGATCGTCGTGTCCAACTCGTGGGCCGCTGACCTCGCCTCGTCGGGTCTCCACCACGCCCTCGTCTCGGGCCTCGACATCAACCTCCTCGTCTATGAGACCCAGCCCTCGCCCTTCTCGCCTCTGGCCCAGAAGCAGCGCGAGCGCAAGAAGGACCTGGCGCTCTACGCGCTCAACCTCGGCGACGTCTACGTCTCGTCGGTCGCCGTCTACGCCGACTACGCCGGTGTGATCAACGCCATGCGCGAGGCCGAGGACTTCTCCGGCCCCTCGCTTGTCCTCGCCTACCTCCCCTGGGGTGAGAAGGAGGACGGTGCCCTCGTCGGCGAGACCGAGAAGGCTGGCCCCCTCGAGCGCCTCCGCGAGACCAAGCGCGCCGTCTCGGGCGGCTGGTGGCCCCTGTTCCGCTGGAACCCGTCGCTCGCCGACGAGAAGCGGTTCAGCCTCGACGCCCCCCAGATCAAGAACGCCCTCGCCGAGTTCCTCGACCGCCAGAGCCACCTCTCGCAGCTCACCCGCTCGCAGCCCGCCATCGACCCCAAGATCACCGGCTCGGCCGGCAAGGACCTCGTCGCTGCGCGCAAGCAGAAGGCCCGCGAGGCCTTTGACAAGCTCGTCAACTCGATTGACGGCCCCGGCCTCCTTGTGCTCTACGCCTCGGACGGCGGCAACGCCGAGAAGACCGCCAAGCAGGTCGTCTCGCGCGCCAAGATGCGTGGTGTCGCTGCCTCGCTCCGTGTCCTCGACTCGATTGCCTCGGACATTGTCGAGAGCCTCGCCGCCGAGAAGAACGTTGTCGTGATCACCTCGACTGCCGGCCAGGGTGAGCCCCCCCTCAACGGCCGTGAGTTCTTCAAGGCCGTCGGCAAGATCGACACTGCCGCCTCGGCCCCCAAGCTCGCCGAGACCCGCGTCGCCGTCTTCGGAATGGGTGACTCCAAGTACTGGCCCCGCAAGGAGGACTACGTCTACTACAACAAGCCCGGAAAGGACCTCTTCCCCAAGATCATGGCCCTCGGCACCCAGGAGCTCGTTCCCCTCGGCCTCGGTGACGACTCGGACCCCGACGGGTGGAAGACTGGCTACAAGGTCTTCGAGACCAACCTCTGGCGCGCTCTCGGCGTCGACTCGGTCGACGTCGTCGAGGAGGCCGAGGAGGTCATTGCCAACGAGCACATCAAGATTGCCTCCAACTACCTCCGCGGCACCATTCTCGAGGGTCTCGCCGACGAGTCGACGGGCGCCATCGGCGCCTCGGACCAGCAGCTCACCAAGTTCCACGGCACCTACATGCAGGACGACCGTGACATCCGCGAGTCGCTCGCCGAGCAGGGCCTCGAGCCCGCCTACTCGTTCATGATCCGTGTCCGCATGCCGGGTGGCGTGTGCACGCCCAAGCAGTGGCTCCAGATGGACGAAATTGCCGACGAGCACGGCAACAGCACCTTCAAGCTCACGACCCGCCAGACCTTCCAGTTCCACGGCGTCGTCAAGAAGCACCTCAAGCCCGCCATGCAGGCCATCAACCGCTCGCTCCTCGACACCATCGCTGCCTGCGGTGACGTCAACCGCAACGTTCTCTGCTCGGTCAACCCCGGCGTCTCCAAGGTCCACGAGACCGTCTACAACTTCTCCAAGGCCATCTCGGAGCACCTCCTCCCCTCCACCACTGCGTACCACGAGATCTGGCTCGACAAGAAGCCCGTCTTCCAGAACGCGCTCTCCGACCTCGAGCCCCTCTACGGCCCCTACTACCTCCCCCGCAAGTTCAAGATTGCGGTCGCCGTTCCCCCCGACAACGCCGTCGACGTCTTCACCAACGACGTCGGCTTCATTGCGATTGTCGAGAACGGCGAGGTCGTCGGCTACAACGTCTCCGTCGGTGGCGGCATGGGTGTCACCCACTCGAACAAGAAGACCTACCCCCGTCTCGGCACTGTTCTTGGCTTTGTCACCCCCGAGGACGGCTGCAAGGCCGCCGAGGCCGTCATGCTCGCCCAGCGTGACCACGGTAACCGCAAGGACCGCAAGAACGCGCGTCTCAAGTACACTGTGGACCGCCTTGGCGTGCCCAAGTTCAAGGAGGAGGTCGAGAAGCGTCTCGGCAAGCCCTTCCAGCCCGAGCGTGCCTACTCGTTCGACTCGAACCTCGACCAGTACGGCTGGATCCAGGGCGCCAACGGCAAGCACCACTTCACGCTCTTCATCGAGAACGGCCGTGTCGAGAACTCGCCGCGCCACCAGTTCAAGGACGGCCTCAAGGAGGTCGCCCAGGCCCACAAGGGTACCTTCCGCCTGACTGCCAACCAGCACGTCATCCTGTCCGACGTCGCGACCGAGGACCTGCCAGAGATGAAGCGCATCCTCGCCAAGTGGGGCCTGGACAACGTCGACCACTCTGGCCTGCGTCTCTCGTCGTCGGCGTGTGTCGCCTTCCCCACCTGTGGTCTCGCCATGGCCGAGTCCGAGCGCTACCTCCCCGTCCTCATCGACAAGGTCGAGAAGATCTGCGAGGAGGCCGGTGTGGGCCACGACGCGCTCGTCATGCGCATGTCCGGCTGCCCGAACGGCTGCTCGCGCCCGTGGGCCGCCGAGGTCTCGTTCGTCGGCAAGGCGCCCGGCTCGTACATGATGTGCCTGGGTGGCTCGCACCTCGGCACACGCCTCGTCAAGCCGTACAAGGAGAGCGTGACCGAGCCCGAGATCCTCGCGATCCTCGAGCCCATGATCAAGCAGTGGGCCAAGGAGCGCCAGGACGGCGAGCGGTTCGGCGACTGGACCGTCCGCGCCGGGCTCGTCAAGCCCACGCTCTCGGGCAAGACGTTCTGGGACGACAGCTGTGTCGAGTAAAACGGTAGTTGGAGTTTATGTCCCGTCGGCGCGCGGGGTTAGAGTTGTGCACTGTCATAGTATCATAGCAATCTGCATCGGATCTTGTCGAAGGGTGCGGCTGCGAGCAGTGCGGGCAGTGCGAGCGGGCAGGCGGGCGAGCCGAACCAGAGCCGCTGGTGTGACTGAATCCCGGCGACATCTGTGAGTCGCACTCACGTCTCACGACCGAGGCACCGTCCGGCACCGTCCGTCATCTGACCATTGTCTCGCCAGGCCCGCTCGCCAGGCCCGGTGGGCTAATTGAGTGTCTTGCCAGAGTGCCATTGGAACAAGGCCATCAGCAGGCGTCAGCTGCTCCTCGTGCTCACTCATCATTCGCCCACATGTCCAGGCCCCGTCTTGGCAGGCGTCGTGCTGCTCCCAGGCCTTCTCATGTGTGTTGTTGTTCCCAAGGCGGGTGCGCGCTTCGAAGGCCGCCCGCTGCGATGGTATATGAATAGGCCCAGACAACCCCGCCCCCCATGCAACCATGGACTTTGTCGCCACCGCCCCCGCCGCACCAAAGCACACGCACGCCTGCCTCGCCGTCGTCAACCTCGGGCACGGCGGCTCGCGCCGCGGCTCGTTCAACGCCGAGCACGACGACAACGCGCTCACGCGCATCCTGAGCGGCGGGCGCCGCCGCTCCTCCGCCGCGGGCGACGAGAACGCCCTCGCGCGCGTCCTCTCCGGCGGGCGCCGCAAGTCCTCCGCCGCCCACGAGGGCGAGGGGACGTGGTACTGGCGCGCGCGCGTCGGCGTGACGCCCGTGAGTGGCGCGGGAGGCCGTACTCCTAGGCCGTGCCGCTGACGACAGGACAGCATTGTGATCACGCCGGCCGCGGCCAGCCCGCTGCTCAAGGTGCGCCCGCCGGTGAACCCGCGCGCCGACGAGCACCACCACGAGCCGCACAAGGAGGGGGGCTTTGCGGGGCTCGGCCGGCGCCTCAGCAACGCGTTCAGCCCCCCGCACCACCACAAGGAGCACCACGCGGCGCAGCACGGCCTGCCGGAAGGCAGCGACACGGACCCGGCCGAGAAGGGCTGGCCGGGCATGGTGGACGGGCACGCGCTCGGCGCGATCGTCGTGCCGCTCAACCACGTCAAGCAGGGGATCAAGATGGGCGGGCGGGAGCGCGACGAGTACGTCGCCGTCGGCGTGGCGAGTGCCGTCGCGGGCAAGTCGGGCGTGCTGCGGTTCGAGTTTGGCGACGAGGGGGGGGCGCGCCGAGGCCGAGCTGCTGATGCGCGCGCTGCAGAGCGCCATGGCGAACGCGTCGCCCGTGTCGGGCAGCATCCAGCTCGGCGACAAGCACGACAAGTGCGCGTCGGACCGGGCCGACTACCGCCAGGACGCGGGCGGCCGCTGGGGATAGAGAATAAGTATGAGTATGCAAAGCTCGGTCGCCACAGCGTGCTGCATTCTGACTTGTCCTAATTAACGCGATTCAGTGCGATTCATGTCACCAGTGCCCGCGCACATCCCGCTTCCAGCCCTCGTTGTAGTCCTTGTCGGCGCCGACATGTTTCCAGTTCGCGTCGTTCTTCTCGACCGTGTGCTTGTCCGGGCTCCCATCCTGGTTGGCAGCAAGCTGCACATTCGCCGCCGGGGGGGAGACGTTCGCCGCCCCCTCCTCGATATTAGCCATGAGGAGCTCCGCGGCGCTGTCGTCAGCCCCTTCTCCTAAGTACTCACGCGTCGCCGCCAAGGAACTCGCGGTCAAACTCGAACCGGATGAACCCGCTCTTCCCCGCCACCGCGCTGCTGACGGGGAGCGCGACGTGGCGGCCCTCGTTCTCCCGCCCGCCGAGCTTGGGCTTGAGCTGGCTGAGCGGGACCACGATCGCCGCGAGCGGCTTGCCGTCGATGCTGCCGGGGAAGCCCGTCTCGGAGGGGATGTCGTGTGTGTCCGCCGTCGCGGCCTTGTTGGAGATGACGCCAGGGTTTTCGTCCGAGCGGTGGACGAGGGCCGAGAGGCGGCGGCCGAGGCCCGCGAGCCCGCCAGTCTTCGGGGGCGGTTGGACGGTGGCCACCTCGTCCGCGGCGAGCGTGTGGCCCAGCAGGTGGCGGGAGGGGTGCACGATCGCCGAGAGGGGCGGGGGGCGCGCGGTGAGCACCGGGTTCGGCGGGTTTGCGAGGGGCAGGATCACGAGCTTGTCCTTGGGTCAGTGGGGGTGGCGTGTGAAGCCACTTCGACTCGGTTTCTCATTCCCCTATTTCCCTCACTCTCATCCCACTTGCACACTCACGGCAGTCACACCGACGCGGCAGCGCCAGTACCACGTGCCCTCGCTGTCGCCGGTGAGCGACTTGCGCCGCCCGCCGCTGAGGATGCGGGTGAGGCCGTTGCCGTCGGACGCGGTGCTGCCGGCCGAGCCGCGGCGACTGCCGCGGCGGCTCTGCGAGTCCACACTGATCGCCGCGAGACACTGGTACGCGCGCTTGGGCGTGTCGGTGGGCGGGGCGGCGAGGAAGTCCATGTTGGTTGGGGGCTTCGGGGGGCGGGGGCGTGCATATATAGTCAGGCAATCGAGATTGAGTGGGAGGCTGGCATGAGAGACACACGCCCGGCGTGGGTGTGTGGGACCCGGCCGTGCATCAGCTGTCAGTCTCGTCGACGCGCCAGTTCGGGAGAGGTGAGTCAGATGACGAGGCGGCGCGCGATGGTATCTTAAGAGATCTCCAGAGAAGTATAGAGGCTGGAGTTGTGAGAGAATACCGCAGCAGCTACGTTCCCCGTGCCTGACGTCAACCACCATCCACCTGACAACGCCCTCCACTGTCGTACCGTCGCCACTCGCAGCTCGCAACTCGGCTTCCTTCCACCCATCCCACCCACCTACAGTATCCTATCTCCGCCGGCCAGCATGCTCGCCGCCCTCCTCGCCCCCCTCCTCGCCCTCCTCGCGGGCGCTGCTGCCTCCCCGCACCAGGCGCCGTTCGCGGGCGACGACGCGCCGCGCGTCAACGTCTCGCTCTACGTTATGAGCCGGTGCCCCGATGCGGTGAGTGGCGTCGCGCGGCATGCGGGCGCGTCTCCCGTGACCTTGACCGAGAGCCGTACCCGTAGCCGTACACAAGCGAGCTTGTTCCCACCGTCCTCCAGGCGGCATAGCTCCTGGCTGCTGCTGTCGATGGGGTGGGAACGAACCACATGAGGCTGACACCAGCGCGTGTGCGAGAACGTCTTCGAAGAGGTCCTCAAGCAGAACAACATCCTCTCCAAGGTCAACCTGGAGGTGGACTACCTGGGCCAGTGCGTCTCCCCCCTTCGTAGCTGATGCAGTATCGACAAGAAGGCGCCGTACGGTGTCGAGTGCATGCACGGCGACCTCGAGTGCGCGGGCAACGCGCACCAGCTCTGCGTGCGCGCGCACGCGCCCCTCGACAAGTTCTACGCGACGCTCAGCTGCATGAACTACGCCAACTTCCCCGGCGCGATCGGCACCGTCGCGCTCACGAAGCGGTGCGCCACCACGGCGGGGATCGACTGGTGGCGCTCGGGCGTGGGCGCCTGCATCGAGGGCAAGGAGGCGCGCCTGGCGGGGCGCGAGGCCGAGCGCGAGGCGTGGCTCACGGGCATCCCGGAGGAGCTGCCCCCGATCCCCGAGGTCGACGAGTGGGCCGAGGCCGATGAGCTCGACCACCTCGCGGAGGAGGGCCGCCGGCGGCTGAAAGAGAGCGTCAAGCGCACGATCAAGGAGGGCGTCACGAAGAGCTGCACCATCCGCATCGCGAGCACGCTCAAGCACGCGCCGAGAGAGTGTATTGTCGACGGCGGCGCGTGGAAGGGCTGCGACGACGGGCACGCCGCCTCGGACTTTGCCCGCGTGATCCGGCAGGAATGGGACAACCTGCAGAAGTAGCCCACGCCTCCAGGCGCAGCGGGTCTGCGTCCTGTACTCTACGCATGCATGTATCGATACTGTGCTTGTCTGGATCTTGGGGCTGCAGGTAGTCACCGCTCGTCACCCACGCCACGCCGGGCGATCTCGGCAAACCCCTATCGCCGCCACGTGGGCGGAGATGGCGTGCTCTCCGGTACGGCGCGAGAGTCGCGCCGGCCAAAAGTCAAAGAGCACCATCTACACTCTCCATGAGCATCTGACATGCTCTCCCGCCTCGTCCTGCGCCCGCGCGCGGCACCCAGCCTCGCGGGGCATGGGCCGGGCCGGCCCCCACCGCGCCGCGCGATCGCCGCCGCTGCGCTCGCGGCCGACCCCGGCCCCCGGGGCTCGGATTGGGCCACGTCAGGCGGGTCGAATGACGAGCCAACACCGAGCCGACGGGAGCCCGGGCCAGCCCCGGCGTCGGCGGCGCCGCCCCGGCCTCCACGGCCACCACCACGGCCCGCCCGGCCCCCACCGTCCCGCCCATCACAACCAGCACCATCACAACCCCGGCAGAAGATGCCGCGCGGCGGCGCGCGCCCGCCCCCATTCGTCCCCGGGGAGCCGAGCCGCGCACCGCAGTTTCCTCGCCTCGCTTCGGGCGGGAACATTGCGTTCCCCGAGCGCGCCGCCCCACAACCTACGCGAAAACCACAACCTGCGCGAAAGCCACAACCTGCGCGAAAACTCCCTGCAGGCGAGGGGGACGGAGAGCCGTTCGACGGCCCGCTCTACCGCGGCGCGATGGCGTCCGACGCCGACGCGCGCGCGCAGTCCCTCGCCGCGCGCCTGGAGCGCTCCGACGGCCCGACCGCACCCACTCCCCTCCCGCGCCTCGCGCCGCCCGTCCCCTCCGTGATCCACGCGCTCCTCCCCGTCGCCGCGCGCGCGTCCACCGCCGCCGCCCTCGCGCACCTCGAGCACAACCCGCGCAAGCTGAACCCCGCGGCCGTCGCGGCGCTGGACAGCTGGGCGTTCCGCTCGATGGACGAGCCCACGCGCCGGCGCCTGCGCCTGCTCGCGCGCGGCGAGGGCGTGCGCATCTTCCCCGTCGACCACGGTGCGCGCTGGACGCACGCGTCCTGGAAGCTCGAGCGGCGCGCGCGCCGGCCGAACAAGTTTCTCTGGCAGAAGTTCCCGCCCCTCGACGACTGGGGCGCGAGCCCCCGCAGCGCCCTCCGGCACCAGCACGCGCTCCTCCTCGCCGGGCGGGGGCGCGGGCTGGACGAGATGCTCGCGCGCCTGCACGAGCTCGAGGCCGGCGCCGCGCACCGCCTCGACGCGCTCCACCTCGCGCTCGCGTACGCCACCGCCCGGCAGGTTGGGGGCCTGCTCGACGCCTTCGCGGCGCACCCCCTCGCCGTGGCCGGGCCCACGGCCCAGCGCTTCTCGCGCCAGACCGTCCACCTCGCCGTCCTGACCCGCCTCCGCCGCCCCACCAGCATCGCGGACATCAACGCCCTCCTCGCGCGCTTCGCCGGCCCGCCGCGCCGCACCCCCGGCCCCGAGACGTGGCGCCACGTGGGCAAGCACGCGCTGCAGCACGACGACGCCGCGCTCGCCCGCCTCGCCATGGACGGCGGGCTGGCCGAGCTCGGCGCGCTCCGCGCCGCGGCCGCCCAGGAGCCCGAGCGCAAGCCCATCATCCCGGTCGCCGGCAAGATGGACGCGCAGGCGGCCCGCCGCGCGGCCTTCGACGCCGGCCGCGAGACGGCCGCCGACCCCCCCGCGCCCAAGTACCCGCATCTGGGGCGGCACGCGACGCGCTGGAACTTTCTCCTGCACGCCTACGCCGACCGGGGGTGGGCGGTGCGCGGCGACGTGCCCGCGGGCGAGAGCCCCGTGCCGCGCCTCCTGCGCCGCTGGACGTGGCTCGGGGAGGAGGGGAGCCTTGCGCGCCGCTCCGACCTCGTGCCCGAGAGCGAGGTGCTGGCCGCGGCGGCGGAGGACGCGCGCGCGCTCGAGGCCGCTGGGCCCGCCCGGCCCAAGCCCGTTGACAAGGGCGACACCACCCCGCCTAAGTTTGGCGTGGGGCTCGGGCGGCGCGTCGTCGTCGACGGCACCGCGTACCGCGTGCAGAAGTTCCTGGGGCGCAAGGTCGCGCTCACGTCGTGGATGCGCCGGCGGACGCGGGCGAGCGTGCGTGCGCTGCGGAAGGAGCGGGAGAAGGCCGCGCGCGAGGCGAAGGAGCGCGAGGGCAAGCCACGCGGGCGCAAGCGTGTCGACGAGTGGGAGGAGCACTGGGAGGACGCGTACGAACACTCCGCGCCCGAGCCCGCGCCGCTCCCCGCGTACGTCCTCCGCCGCTCGGCGGACGCCTCCGCCGCCCCCGAGTCCATGGTGCGTGCCGACCCCGTCGCGCCCCCGCCCCCTGCCCAGCCCGAGCGCAAGAAGTTCGAGCTGCCGGCGTACATGAAGGACTTTAGCATGCCGAGCATGGTCGACTACCGCGTGCTCAAGGGGGGCATGAACTCTGAGCAGCGGGCGCGCGCGATGCGCGAGGCCAAGGCGCACCGCGTGGCGATGCAGAAGGCCGAGATGGCGGCGCGGAAGGGCGGGGTGGGGAAGGCCAAGGCCGTGCCGAAGAAGAGCGGGATCGGGAAGGGGGGCAGGAAGAAGAAGAAGGGCGAGTAGATAGACTGCATTGCATTGACTGTTCTTGGCGGGTGTACGAGGGGTCAGTGGAAGCCTGGGATGTCGTTGCGCGCGTCACAACGGGTCAGATTCTTTGGACGGCGTTGTCGCAGCTTGACAGGGCGTTCTGCATGGCCGGGTACTGTGCATAGATGAGGGTGCCGACCCCAGTGCTGTTCAAAGGGGGTCATGAACAACTGTGGATGAGAATGGGGATCGTCTCCCTCGTGCGCGACCTCAACCACTCTGGCAGATGCCACATCGCCTCAACCAGCGCCCATACAATCCATCCATGTCTAGAAGTTGGTAATGTCGCGGCCAAAGAGCATCGCGAGCGTCCAGTACACGGGGATGAGGATCTGGCGTCAGCCCACCCTTCCACACCCCGCACCCACCTTGTTCCGCCACCCCATGGCGAGCGTGACATAGTAGCTGCGCCACACGATCCACGCGACGAAGCCGCTGAGCCGCGCGCGCGGCCCCGTGTCCCGGGCGCGCGAGCGGTCCACCATGGCGCGGTAGTCGCCGATGAACACCATGCTCCCGTGGTCCTTCCAGCCGAACGGCGGCGTGGCCTCGAGCGGCGTGCCGCGTCCCACTTTCTTCAGCGTGGACGCCATGTGCCCCGCCATCTGGGAGGCGACCTGCGCGGTCGCGGGGAGGCGGTGCCCGTCGTTCGGGGTCGCGTTGTCCCCGATCGCGAACACGCCGTCGAGGGGCCCGTCCGCGCCGCACACGCGCAGGTGCGCGTCCACCCGCAGCCTGGGGTCAGATGGCCCAGATTAACACGCACGACTTGGTCTTCGGGTCCTTGTCGAGGCCCGGGAGGCCCGCGATGAACGGGTTGGCCTGCAGCCCCGTGTTCCACACGAGGAGGCCGTACGGCACGCGCTCGGGCGCGCCGCCGTCCTTGGGCGCAATCTCGATGTAGTCCTTGCCGACGGACACGATCTTGCTGTTCCCCCGGACCGTGACGCCCTGCCGCGCAAACTTGCGCTCGGCGTATGCGCGCAGGCTCGCGTCGAAGCTCTGCAGGATCCCCGGCGCGAGGTCGTACAGCGTGATGCTGATCTGGTCCTTGAGGTGCGGGTAGAGGCGGTACACGTCGGCGGTGACAAAGTCGTGCAGCTCGGCGGCGAACTCGACGCCCGTCGGCCCGCCGCCGACGACGCGCATGCTCAGCAGGCGCTTCTTTTCTTCTGCGCTGATGCCCGGCTCGGACGCGAGCTCGAGGTTCTGCAGCAGGCGGTAGCGGATCGCGCGCGCCTCGCGCACGTCCTTGAGGAAGTGCGCGTGCTCCTTCACGCCCGGGGTGCCGAAGGACGCGGAGCGGCAGCCCGTCGCGATCACGAGCTTGTCGAAGGGCACGTCGTACGCGTCGCCGGGCGAGTAGGGCGCGTGCAGCTCCGCGCCCGAGGTCGCGTTGGCGGGGATGTCGTGCGCCGTGGGGTTGAGGGGCGGGAGGGCGGGGGCGACGCGCACGCTCCGCGCCTCCAGGTCGATCGCCTCGGCCCACCCCTGCGCGTAGTTCACGTGCTTGATCCCCCGCACCGGCTCCGTTGCGCACCGGAACTCGAGGGTGCCGACGCACGTCGAGGCCAGGAAGGGCGTGAAGCTGAAGTACGAGTTGGGCGAGACGACCGTCACGTCGTACAGCGACTTGTCGGCTTTGCGCTGGGGTCAGCCGACGGAGCGAGCGCGGAGCGGAGGATGGAGGCTCACGGCCAGGTTGTACCCGCCCCAGCCCGAGCCGAGGATGACGAGCCGCTCCTTCGCGGCGGCGGGCGAGGCCGAGAACGCGCGGGCGTAGCCAGCGAGCGGTGCTGTTGGGATGCGCCGAGTGAGCATGGTGTAGTGAAGAGGTAGAGGTGACTACCGCTGGAGTATCGAGTATCTGCCGCGTCTGCCCACACCCCGGTTGTAATATGTCGGCTTGTCACCAAGAGACGATACCAAATCTCGGCGGTTGGTGAGTCACGGTGATGTCATTTCACAGTGGCCGCCGGCTTCGGGGCCCGCGTCCCCCCGTCTCCCCGACTGGACGGAGATGGAGATGGACAAGTCGAGGCGCGCCGAGTCGCGAGGATCGATTTGGTTTATCGGGGGTGGACGGAGGCGAGGTCGCGGCCGCGATTGTGGAAAATGCGGGGGCGGGATGGTGCGGATCACGGGCCTCAGACGATGCCACCTGCTGCGGAAGCCAGCGGAAGCGAGGCATGAGCTTATCCACCCCGAGTTTGCCCGTCGTCATCAGCCCATCGCTACAGTCGTATACATATACAATGAAAGTCCATGTCCGTACGGACGCCGGCGTGCCGGCCTACGTTACTTGCTATGTGCTAGTTGTGTCGACTAATATCCTCCCGGCCCGCTCTGGTCGGCCTCGCGCGGCCGCGATCTGCCAGCATGCCGCGGCCCCTCCTCGCCATGCTCGCGGCGGCGCGCGCGCCTGATAAGCGCCAGGTATCCCCTTGTGATACGGTGCGGCTGCGGCTCGTCCTCGTCCTCGCTCGTGTCTGCGTGCTCCTCGAGGTCGGGGTTGAAGTCTTTCCGGCACAGCGGGCAGGACGTCGATACGCGAAGCAGCCAGGGGTCGACACACGCCTGGTGGAACCGGTGCTGCCCCTCGCAAGGGAGGACGCGGAGGTCGTCGCCGTCCTCGAACTCGAGGAGGCAGATCGGACATTGGTCGTCGCGCAGCGCCTCATGCTCCACGTCGAGCGTCGATGCCCTCCTGCTCTCCAAGGGCGAGTCCTCGAGCAGCGGCGGTGCATCGTACGTCGATATGCTCCCCTTTGTTGAGCTGCCGCGTAAAGTCGAGGTCTGGTTCAGAGCCGAGCCGGGCGCCCGCAACTCTTGCAGCGCAAAGCTGTTGAGTGAGGGCTCCATCTCCTTGGCGTGCTGGGGCGGCTCTGGTGCGGGCGTGTGCTTGTTAAACTTGATGATGGGGAACGTGTCAACAATTGCCTGGGCCAAGCCGACACGCCGGGGCGGACCAGCATCGCCTTCCTCCATCGCACCGCCGGGGATATAGCCTCGTCGCTGGGTCTGTGGCCGGAGCGAACGCCGCACGACGGAGAAGCAGGTCATGAGGACCATGGCCGCGATGAACCCTGTGATGACGTAGACCGCGATCATGGCATTGTTCTTCTTCTTGTGATCGCCCCCTTCCGTGGTGCCGTCTGGGGGCGCAGGGCGCTCCTGCTGTGTAGGCCTCGCGGTGCCATTCGTTGCTGTCAACTCGGCGACGATGTAGCTCTTGTGCTTGAGCGACTTGTTGTTGAGCGTCGCATTTACGTCCGATGCCGACTCGTTGAGTAGCGTCGCGTTGAAGCTGATATACTCATCTCTGGTGAAGCTGAACTGGCTCTCGACAATCCTCGCACCCTCCCTGCTGGTGGTGGCAAAGATATCGAGCACGTGATGGTACTCCTCGTCGATGTAGTACGGGTTGAGGAGGCACATGGACGAGTTGGTCGCATACAGCAGGACGGAGAGAGCACCGCTGTCTCGCGCCAGGGTGAAGATGTCGGCCACTGGATGTTAGCTCGGCTCGGCGGTTGTTCGGGTGAGACACGAGTGTCTTGGCATGGGGAACGGCAACAATGCTAGCATTCCAGCTGTGCCGCAAGCCAGCGCAGCAAGATCGACGCATGGCCGCGCATGGACAGACTGCGAGATGTCCAATAGCGACATGGACACAGGTTCCACAGACTCACGTTCTATTGTGCTTTCGTTCTTCTCCGCGGTGACTTCGCATGAGATGAGGGCAATCCATGGTGTTGTCGAGTACACATTCGGGACGAACATCTCCTCTGAGAAGTGCACGAGCGCCCCGCGGACCGTGTCCATAGGAGTTTCTCTGTCATCCGACTCTAGTTGATACGAGCTGGAGTGTTAGAGTCAAGATCTGGCCCAGGCAAGGTTGGATGAAGGCACGGCTGGGTCTGTGGGAAGGGCAAGAGGAGTGCGCAGTCGAATGCTCGGCGCTCCCTCCACACACACTTCGGCGACAACAGCGATGGCTGTCAGAGTACCAGCCTGCCACCATGTTTGGGCTGCATGCCAGCACCATTGGGCTCATCGCTGGGGTCGTCGTGGAGCGAGTGTGTGGTAGGGAGCAACCACCGTGCCTCCCGTCCGTCCCCCGGCAACCAACCCTGGAGATCGCACTCACACTGATGTCCTGCCCCACGCAGTCAATGGGTCGTTGTAGCTCAGGTCCAGCTGGCTCCCGACGCTAACCTCGAGTCCAGCGGTGTCGTTAATGGGTACGGCCGGGATCCATGCCGCCGCCGGGTGCGCAAGCACGAGACCAAGCACGGCGGCGAATCGCCGGAGACTTGGCGTCATGGCGGGGTTGGATGGGGAGGGGTCGGCGGTGGCGGTGGCGAGTGGGGGAGGGGGGGACGTCTTATCCGTTGCTGTGTTCTGGTCTTCGCTGCCGCCGGGGATCGGAAGCGTTGAGGAGAGGTGAAGGGGGACGGGGGATCTGCCAAGAGTAACGAGGGTAGCGAGGAAAGATTATCCTCGACAGTACATCGCTCGGACAGGGCGGCGCCAGTGGGAGGGCACAGAGGGCAGTGCAGGCGATGGCAAGAGTGGGGAGGAGGAGAGTAGAGAGAGTGAGGGGCGAGAGGAGGGTGGATGGAGATGGAGAAGTAGATGGAGAAGAGATGAAGCGAGATGGAGCGAGAAGCTTGTCGATCAAATGGGCCTTGGCACACAATCTCACTTGCACCCTGCCAAAACAAAGTTCCTTGGGCGGATTAGGGTGACGGCACATTCCTGTTCCCACCCACCATACTCATCATCGTCATTGCCAAGTCTCACAATCTCTCTCTCGACTGTCTCCTCTCGATCCTCTCGCCGCTCATCTCACTCTCAGACTAGATCCATATTCAAACAATGGTCCTGTCGCTCCGCGCCCGCTCGATCCTCACGCGGCTCAGTTCCGGCCCATGCCGATCCCCCTATCTTCGGCGGCACCTGTCGACCGACCATGAACGGCCGGCCGAGCCTTTCCGGGTTCTGTTCTGTGGGAGCGACGTGTTCTCCGTCGCGGCCCTCGAGGCCCTCCTTGGCGCTGAGGGTGCGTCTCACCTCGTCCGAGCTGACAGCAGACGTGTGGCAGAGCATCGCGGTTCTGACGCCGCGTGAGCGTGCCATCGGGCGCGGCGGCAAGGACACTTACACGCGTGAGTCGGTCTGCTATCATGCCGATCTGCGTTTTATCGCACGATCTGCACTCCTTTACTGACGATAGCCCCACTAAAGCTCTTCGCCCTCGAGCGCGACCTCGAGCACCACGACGTGCCCGCGGGCAAGCTCGCCTTTCCCACCGAGTTCCAGAAGGAGCACCCCTCCCACCTCCTCCTCACCGCCTCGTTCGGGCACATTATCCCCACCCCCCTCCTCTCGCCGTTTGCACACGCCCTCAACGTCCACCCCAGCGCGCTGCCGCTGTACCGCGGCGCCGCGCCAGTGCAGTGGGCGATCGCGAACCGCGACCCGTCGACAGGCGTGACGGTGCAGAGCATGGCGCCGCGCGAGGTCGGCGTCGACGCGGGCGCGATTCTCGGCGCCGTCGATGGCCTGCCGATCCCCAAGGGCGCGACGTACAACTCGCTCCTGCCTGATCTCGCGCACATCGCGGGCCGCCTGCTCGTCCAGGTCCTGCGGCAGCTGCAGACCGGTACCGCGTCGCCGCGCGCACAGGACCCAGCGCGTGTCACAAAGGCACCGAAGATCACGAACGACACTGCGCGCGTCGACTGGGCCTCGCATTCCGCTGGGGCGCTGGACGCGCGCCACCGCGGCTTCGGGCACGCGCAGCCGCTCTGGGCCCACCGGCCACAGGAGCTCATCCATGGCAACCCAATGGTTAAGCGCGACAACGGGGTGCAGCTCACCGCTGTGAAGCTGCCGGGGGAGGTGCCAGCGCAGGCGGAGACGTGGGCACAGGAAGCGGGTGGGCGGCCGGGGACCATCGTCCTCGACAAGAAGGGGCGGCGCGTGCTCGCCCTCACCAGCGAGGGGTGGATTGAGCTTGAGCGCGTCAAGCCGGCGGGCAAGAAGGAGCAGCCTGGCGCGGAGTGGTGGAACGGCCTCCCGCCCGCGGTCAAGACACGCGGGTGGGGGCTGCTGGAGTAGGGCGAGTACGAGTATGACTAGGAGACATTGCATGCACTCATCTATCATCTATG
>JAMALN010001048.1:0-12557 GCA_023630115.1 Cutaneotrichosporon sp. PK4640 | reverse complement strand
GAGGGCAAGGACAAGGACGGCAAGCCCGTGATCAAGTGCGTGATCCACGGCCCGGAGTAGATCATCTTGAGAGGCAGACTGCAGCAGATTAACATGAATCCATGATCCCAAAAGTAGAATAGGTCTGAAAGGCAGTGTTCTCTAGCAGCTCTTAGTCTACAGCAGCGTCGTCCACCATCCGCTCGCCTCGTCGTTCTCGAGCGCTACGAGCGCGTTCGACCACACGTCCTCGCTCGCGTTCATCCACGTGTCGGCCGTCGCGTCCTGCGTACCTGTTGGTGGCAGGCCGGGCCACAGCTCCTGCGCGGCAGGTACCATCGGCGCGTCGCTGACGCTCGCCGATCTGGCCTTGACGTCCGCGCCCGAGCCCGAGGGCTCGGCGGCGGGCGGCTGCGCCTCGCTCGAGTCGATGAAGCGGCGCAGCAGCGGAACGCCACGCTGTACGACCAGCGACGACGTGCCACACAGCCAAAGACTGTCGATTATAGCCTGGATCTCTGATACAAGCTTGGCGTGCATCGCGGGGCTCGGCGAGCCGTGCACCAGCTCGGTGGCGAGTACGACGCCGGCCAGGACGGTGTACGACGCGATCGGCCTGGTGTCAGTGCTGAGCGACGTGAAAGACAGCACGCTCACCATGTGCGCTGGAACATGGGCGGCACCCGGCGGCGACGCTGGCGGAGAATCTCCCGTGCCGCAGCGAGACAAGTCTGATGTCAGCTACGGTTGGAAGAGGCTAGCCTACCTCGCGGACCTCGGTGAAGCGGTCGTCCGAGTAGGCGCGGCCCAGGAAGCTGCGGTACACGAGGATGGTGCCCGCCGGCATGAGGAGGGACCAGATGTAGCGCGAGTGGGGGCTGTGGTCGTGCGGGCCGTTGAGGTCGAAACGCTCCTCGAACGTGTCGTTGTCGCTGTTCTGGAGGGCGGCGAAGTCGGCAAAGTTGGACTGGAGCTCGTGGTCGGCCGCGCGGGCGATGGCGTACTGGTCGCGGAGGGACGCGGCCTCGCCGAACGCCTCGGAGAACTGGCGGAAGATGCGGTATCGGCGCCCGGCGCAGAGGAGGTGCGTGACGACCGTGAACTGGGTGAAGGGGCGCGCGTTGACGCTCGTGTCCGTGTAGTCATCGGGGTTGGCATTGAAGGGCTCGACGGTCTGGCCCTGGGGAAGGCGGAGACCGCCAGTGTTGACAAAGTCGGGACGGCCCTCGCCGAGGCGCAGGAGGAGCCACACGCGGCGGCCCACCTCGCGCTGGATCAGTCCGGGGGGGAGATTGTCGTGGTCCCCCGGCTCGGCCGTCAGGAGGTGCAGCTTGAGCAGCTGGGCCAGACGCAGGCCGACGTGCAGCAGCGACTCGGTGTATGCCGAGGCGCCAAAGTTGTACGAGACCATCGGGAGGACGACAATGGTCTGCAGCGCCTCGAGCGTCGGGTTGGTCGACATGAACTTGGAGCGGTTGAGCGCCTCGAGGCACACGTCGAACCAGAAGGACGAGAGGGACGACGTCTCGTCCACCGAGAGGTTGAGTTCGGTCGCCATAAGGTCGCCGCAGAAGTACATGCCGACCGAGAGGAGGGAGAAGTCTGCGGTCAGTTGCATTGCTGTGCATCAACTCACAGTAGGAGAGCCAGGCGTCGCCCTTGCCGCCCTCTCTGCCCTCGCTGACGGCCTGGATCCACTCGTCGTGCTCGGCGATGAACGAGGGTATGTGGCACGAGTAGTGCAGGAAGCTCATGTACTTGAGGCTGGCGCGGATGATGGTCATACTCTGCGGCGGGGTAGGGATGAGGTGGAGGAGGTCGGCCTGGGCGAGGTCCATCATCTTGCGGCTGGGCAGGTCGGGGAGGGAGCCGCTCGAGCCGGGCGTCTCGGCAATGACCTGGCGCACGCGCGGATGGGGCGAGCTGGGCCGGTCGTTCTTGTTGAGCGGCATGGCCATGACGTGCACGAACGGCTCGAGGACGTCGGGGTCGTCCTGCCGGCTGCGCTCTATCTCGGCGCCGGCGCGCGCCGTCGTAGCCGCGTTGAGGAGGTGCGCGAACGCGTTCGCCGTGTTCGGCGAGTCGCCCGGTGAGCTCATGGACCCGACGCTAGCCGGGCCCGTCGGGTTCGTGGGCGTGGGGTTGCCCTCGAGCTCTCGGAGACGGTTCTCGACCTCGGCGAGGCGGCGGCGCAGGCCCAGGTTCTCGCGCTGCAGCTGCCCCTCGCGCAGGAGCCGGATCTCGTCGGGGGTGAGGGGCGCGCGCTGCGTCGCGTTCGGCGCATTGACGAGGCGCCCGCGCACGATCGCCGGCACGCGCGTGCACGCCTCGGGGTGGCCGCGCCGGATGCAGTTGTCGCACGGTATCTTCTTGTTACATTTGATTCTGGCGTCAGAGGGCGTGGGCGCGGGCGCGGGCGGCCAAAGAGCGTGCCGGGTGACTTGGACGTGCGACAAGATACTCACTTGCGCTTTGTGCAGAACGAGCACGAGTTGGAGGCGCGCTGGCTGATGCGCAAGGGACCGTCGCTGCGTTCTACGCCACCTGGAGTGGAGGCCGAGGAGGCCGCCTGTGCGTCCATTGTGGGCCAGTGGGAGGGGGCGGTCCTGTAGATGTCCGGTGATAAGGAGGGCCGGGCGAGCGAGCTGGACGAGATGATGTAGGTGTTCTGCGAGGGCGGAAGAGATGAGCGGAGGAGAAGGAGGGATGTCTTGGAAGCAAATTGCGACTTCGCACCTCCTGTTTGCTCGCTTCGGCGCTCAAACCTCGCACCCAGCCAGGCCCCACGACGGGATCAAATCGGGGCGGCAGCTGAGCAGTTCATTGAAAATTGATCCCGCTATGTGTGATAGGTCTCAATAAAAAGTGAAACGGATTAGAACTGGCCATTACTGTAGGTTTGGGATCCAGGGCCCCAGGGGTAATGGGTGGGGGCGCAGGCATTGTTGTTGTCGTGTGTGTCGTGCGACGATCAACAACGTGCGGGGCGTGGGGCGGCGATCAGGCGATCAGGCCTCGGCTCGTGATCCATGCTCCATGGTGGAGTCTGCAGAGCTGCAGATCAGCAATTCAGCAAGATGCAGAGCCACCAGCATGCCAGCACGGACCACCACAACTCCTCCGTCCATGCTCCAGCCTGGGTGAGCGATGTATGCCTGACGTACTTCTCTTTGGCCCTCTCACCCTCACACCATGGGATAGTGCATCGGGGACTCGCTCGGGACCGCTACCCGGGTCCAGGTCGATCACATAACGCGAGGGGCGAATTTAGCTTCAGCTCCAGCGAATCACCATGACACGGGACGACGCGACCATCCACGCCAGATCTCTGACGTCAAGCGATCGCCCACCGATATAAGTATCCCCGCACCCTCTCTCGCCATCACCATTCGCCACCATGGGATTCTTCAGCAGCACCCCCGAGGAGAAGGAGGAGAAGCTCCTGCACAAGGGTGAGCGCCGGTGTGAACACGGCTAACGGCAGAGGCCAAGAACGACGAGAAGGCTGTCAAGCAGGCGCTCAAGGACCTCGAGCGCGCGCACAAGGGCCTGCACAAGGCGCAGAAGGCCGAGCACGACGCCAACGAGGACCACCAGAAGGCCATCCGGCGGGAGGAGAAGCTCGCGGCCGAGCTCATCAAGCTGCAGCACGAGCACGAGAGCGCCATCGCGACCAAGGAGACGCTCGCCAAGGAGCTCGTCGTCAAGCACGACGAGGTGGGCCGCCTGGGGGAGGAGGTCAAGCGTCTGCAGGTGACGCTGGAGCAGGTGCAGGAGCGCGCGCGCGTCAACAACGAGAGACGGGCGCCGCGCCTCGCCGCGCTCAGCGGCAGCGACGGCAACAGCTCGCAGGGCTCGCTGCCCGCCGCGGCGGGTGCGGCGGCGGGTGCTGGCGCCGGGTCGCTGGCTGGCCGCCGCTCCGTCTCGCCCGCGACGACGACGGCCGGCGCGTCTCTCGCCTCCCCCCTCTCGGGGAAGGGCGAGCTGCCGGCCGGCGAGTTCGGGCAGGCGCCCCCGCCCCTCCCCGCAAGAGACGAGAAGGCCGCGCTGGCGGCGGGGCTTGGCGCCGGAGCTGCTGGCACAGCCGCTGCGGCGCCTCCTCTCCCCGCGCGCCAGGTCGAGACCGCTGCCGCCCCCAACCTTCCACCCCGCAAGATCGACACGGCCGTGCAGGACATGCCGGGCAGCCTCCCCTCCGCTGCGTCGGCGCAGAGCCAGTCCCTCGGCCAGGGATACGCTCCCCCGCCCAGACACCCCGTGGCGGACGCGAGCGCGCCACACGTCACCTCGCCCACGCAGGCTGCCGCGCCCCAACTCCCGCCGAGACAGGGGACCGCCGAGACGTACGCGACGGCGCCGAGCGTGCCGCCCAGCGCGACGAGCGTGAACGCCCCGCAGCTCCCTGAGGTCGCGCAGCAGGTGCCCCAGCAGGTGTCCCCCGGCGCCCACCCCAACCTCCTGCCTGGCGCGCAGCCGGCACAGGGCGTCCATCCCAACCTCCTTCCGGGCGGGCAGTAGGTCGTTCTTGTTCGTGTTTGTGCGATTAATGCAGTCATTTGACGTCTGATTAGCCATGAGTACGGGGCCCGCTGGCCGTTCTGGAGTCAGCGCCAAGCTTGCGCTCGAGCTTCTCCATCGAAGCCTGTCGTGACAAGGTCCAGTAAAGACGGTGCTTGACACACCGCCAAGCCCGGACGTCAACTTGTCGCAGCGCCGACCTAATCCATGGCAGCAGCTACAAGCGTCCGCGCGGCATGCGCGCGAGGGCGATCAAGTTGGCATGCGTGGCCTGCAAGGGGTACAGGTAGTACACCACGAGCAGGAGGGGTAGGCGCTGGAGGACGGCGGCCTTGTGGGCACGGTACTGGTCGCGGGCTTGGAGGCAGGCGGTGAGCGCGCGCTCGAAGAGGGATGCCTGGGGCGCTGGGGTCAGCGATGCGGCGGGACACGCACGGTTGCGCGCGGGGGTGTCCATGGTACTTGGGATGCGGGGGTGGATGGGAGAGCGTTGTGAGCAAGAGAGAAGATATGTGAGCTAGCTCTCATTGTCGTGACCACGAGCCGCGCTGTGGCCGCTGTAAAAGTTGAGGCGCTGGGTATTGACGACTCCGCGCCACTCGAACCTTGCAAGATTTCTGTTTCATTCATACAGTGGACGCCTCAAGCCGCCACGGCGGGGTATAAATATGGACATTAGCCAGTGCCTGGCATTACGGGTCACGCATGGCCTGCGCGGGGTACAGTACGGGTGGTACACCACAAGCAGGAGGGGGAGGCACTGGACAACGGCGCCGTCGTGCACGGCTGCTGCGTGTCGCGGTCGCGTTGGGGGCGAGGGCAATGTCTGCGTGTCTGTGAGACGACGTACACTAGTACAAAGGTGTGGAGCGGTTGGGCGGAGGCGGGTAGCACCGAAAGTACCTGAGGCGTCAGCGTGGCGGGGCTCTGCAGAGACATACTCGTCGACAATCTCCCCGAGGCCGTCCTGGCCGGGAACCTCGTCGGGCGCAGGCTCGCTACTCGGACAGTCCAGCCCTACCACGAAGCGCGCGTTTGTCGCGCCGCGCATGAAGAGCAGCATCTCGTCCTCGCCCGGCAGGTTGAAGTCTGGCAGCTTGCTCGACACGACCCTGCACGCCTGTCGTCAGCACGGTCAGCACGTTAACATACGGTGGTGTACGCGTGCTTGTTGAACGCTTCCGTGATGTCGCCCCACGCTTTGGTGGTGCCGACCAATTTGCCCGTCGCCGCTTCCATCTCCCGCAGCAGCTTCTGCAGGCTAGTGTTAGGTTGCGACATCCTGGTGCGTACTAGAACTGCCCGAGATCGAAGACGGCGAAGCGAAAGTCGAGCTGAGACATGTTGCCTCCGACGCCAGAGTCGAGCACGTCAGCGCACCGGTCGGCGGCCACGCACCCAGCGATGGCGAGCTTGTCAGGCAAGCTGCTGTTGGCGTAGTACGGAGGGTAGAGGGTGCCGACGGGTGGGCGGGGGAAGCACTCGGTCATTTCCTGCAGGTTCATTTGGTGCAGGTGGGCCTAGGTGGGATGCGAGTGGGATTAGAAAGATGAAGATGAGAGATGGTCGTGGTGGCGACGACAAGGTGTTGGGCGTGCAGGTAGGCGGTGAGCGCGCGCTCGGAGACGGTGCTGGGGTCAGCGACGCGGGGCTATCACTGCGACCACCGTTGGTGGCCGCTTTAAAAGCTGGACGCGCTAGGTATTGACTGCGCTACGCCACTCGCACTTCGCATGAATCAGTATCTTATTCATGGCGTGGAAGCATCAAGCCGCCACTCCGGAGTATTAATAGCACATGGACATTAGCCAGTGCCTGGCATTCCGAGTCGTCTAGCAGTCTCGGGACCTCCATTTCTCATCCAGCCGCCAGCATGCCCACGGTCCACTGGGACGGCGGCGAGCCGTACCTCGCCCCGCCCTCGCACCCCGGCATAACCATCACGCCCTACCGCGACGCCGAGGCGGACCTCGTGGCGCTCGTGCGTCCCCCCCGTCCGCGCTAATACAGGAACGCATTGCCAACGACCCCCGCGTCGGCAGGTGGAGCCACGGCCGGCCGTACCCCTTCACGCGCGCCGACGCGCGCAAGCGCGTAGCCGACAACCTCGCCCCGCAGGCCGCGGCGGTGGACGCGCTCCAGCGCGGGCGGGCGGCGGAGGTGTGCCCCTTCACCGTCGTCAGGCGGGACGGGGCGTACGTCGGCGACCTCGGCCTGTGGAGGGAGGACGGGTGGGTCGTCGCGTACGCGCTCGACCCCGCAATCCACGGGCGCGGGGTGGGCACCGCCGTGGTGCGCACCGTGCTGGAGTGGGGGGCCGCCGCGCTCGGCGTGCGCAGCGTGCAGGCCGTGAGTGGGGTGGGGGCGGGCTGATGCCAGACGGCGCAGACGGCCAACCCCGCCAGCACGCGGATGCTGGAGAAGCTGGGCTTCGCGCGCGTCGAGGTCAAGATGCTGCCGTGGCCGGAACACAACGGGGGCGGGGTGCGCGAGGTGGCCGTGTACCGGCGAGAGCTTTGAGGCATTAGATCCGGGCTCGTACGGCCGATGCATTGCGCGCAGGGTATACACATGCTGGGTATGGATATGCTGATGACACCTCTACTCCTCGAGCACCTCGTAGTCGACGCCGATGTACTCGCCGCACCCCGGGCACCCGAGGGCGTCGACGCCCGCCTCGAGCTCGTCGACGCTCACGGCGTACTCGTGCCCGCAGCGGCACGGCAGGGTGAAGCGCTCGGGCTCGTCCGCGCTCGGGTGCGGCGTGAACGCCTCGAGCGAGACGTGCTCGCGTATCCGCGGCCCTGAGGGCGGGGGCGCAGCACTCGAAATGGCAGAGCGCTGCGCGTCGAAGGCGGCGCGCCGGCCCGGGTCGGAGAGCACCGCACGCGCCTCGTTCACGAGCCGGATGTCGGTCTGTGCGGGCGCGCTGCGCGTCTTGTCAGGGTGCGACTGGGGTCAGGTCTCGATAAGGCAGGAGGCGAGGCGGCGCCACGTCGCCGCTGGTCACTCACGGCGAGCACGAGGCGGCGCCAGGCGCGCGTGATCTCGTCGGCGGGGGCGGTGGGGAGCACGCCCAGGACGGCGTAGTAGTCTGGCTGGGACATGGCCCCTTTTGTGGCCTTTGTGGCGCTTTTGCGATGCGGTGCCGCGCTGCTGGGGCGTGGCGTGCGAGATGAGAATGATGTGAGGTGCTGAATGTGCGCTCGCTGACCGCCCAAAGAGGTGCGGTTGGGTGGCAAATTGTACATGTTAACAGACCCACCCATTTAGTGCATGGGCGGTTGAGCAAACAATCCTGCGTGTCAACCTTGTCCCCTTCCCTGCCCCCCCCCCTCTCATCATCCATCATTTCTTGTTCTTGCAAACAACCATCCTCCTCATCCCTCTCCATCATCGACTAGATCCTCACCATCAAGTCGATCCCCTCTAACCCACCTAAAACGACGACACAGAGGCGTACACACGCCCCCATCCCGTCGTCAGACCGTTCCCTGCGCCCAAACACTCTTTCCTTGCGTGTTTAGACGTAAGTTCGTCATTGCCCGATCATTCTTCGCCACCCAACTCACCCAAAGCCTCCCGTCCCCCACAGCCACCGTCACCATCTCTTATCGCGTTACACATCTAGACGCAAGATGACCGACATTGCCCCCGCCGCCCCCACCCCCGCGCCCGTGCCCCCCAAGCACACGACCAAGCGCACCAAGACGCGCGCGCGTCGCAAGGCCCGCCGCCGCGACGGCGCCGACTCGGACGACGACGAGGGCAGCGCGTCTGACGCTTCCGAGGCGTCCGCCCCCGCCCCCGCGCAGCCCAAGAAGCTCGCTCCCCTTTTCCCCGACATGAACACGACGACGCCCGCCGCGTGGGCCGACATGACGGACAAGGGCGAGGAGATCACCTTCGACGAGTTTAGACGCGGCGACGCGGCGCGCCGTGGCGCTGCTGTCCGCGGGCGCGGGCGCGGTGGCAAGGTTGCGCGCGAGCCGCGTGAGCCGCGCGAGATGACCGACGAGCAGAAGAAGCGCGAGGAGGACAAGGCCGCCGCGCGCCGCGAGAAGCTCAAGGCCAAGCGCAAGGCCAAGAAGGAGGCTGAGAAGGCGAGCAAGGCTGCTGCGAAGGCGGTCGCTGCCGCTCCCGCTCCTGCTGCCCCTGCTGCTGCCGTCGCTGCCGACGCGGCCGACTCGTCGCTCGCCGCGTCCACGTCCGCGCTCAAGCTCGACGACCCCCCCGCCGACTCCTCCGCGTCCGCCACCTCCGCCCCCTCCGCCCCTCCCGCCGACGGCCCCCTTCGCCCCGGCATGCCTCGCACCAACCGCAACGCGTACACGCAGCGCGTGGCCGAGGACCCCAAGTTCACCCCCCGCGTCGGCAACTTCTGGATGCACGACCAGCGCCACTACGAGGCGGGCAGTGTCGGCGAGGGCAGCTTCGGCGGCCTGCGCGGCATGTCCGACTTCTGGCGCGGACGCGGTGGAATGCGCGGCATGCCCCGTGGCGGCTTCCGCGGCGCGCCTCCTCCTCGAGGCCGCGGGCGTGGGCGCGGGTTCGGCTTCGTTCCTCCCGCCCGCCAGATGTCCCCGGCCCCCTCCCCATCCTCCGCGTCGACCTCGGCCTCTGGCCCTGGCCCTGCGCCCTACAACGGGCAGCCCGCTCCCAACCCCGCTCCCGCTCCGGTATCGAACAGCGGCCACCGCATGGCCGAGATGGACAAGCTGGAGATGGAGCTCGCGAACAAGGCGCGGCGTAATCGCTCCGCGGCAAGCGAGGGCAAGTGGGGCCACGAGGGCTTCGAGGAGTTTGCCCACGAGGACCCCATGCGCCACAACCACATGATCCGCGGACGCGGGCGTGGGCGTGGGCGGGGAGGCTTCATGCGCGGCGGCCCACCCCTCCGCCCCATGCCTCCTGGAGTCGCTCACCTCCCCACCCCCGAGGCCTCCCCCGACCGCTCGGCGTCCAAGACGGAGCCCAAGACCGAGGCGACGATAACCACAGCGCCCACGTCCGAGTCGCTCCTCGAGGACTCGGGTGCCGTTACCGTCAAGCTGCCCGGCGGCATCAAGCCAGTCGACCTCGACGTGGACCGCCCGCCCAGCCAGCCGATCGAGGCGCCCGAGCAGTCCAAGAGCCCATTCCCGCCCGCA
This sequence comes from Cutaneotrichosporon sp. PK4640, assembly GCA_023630115.1. Classification (NCBI taxonomy): domain Eukaryota; kingdom Fungi; phylum Basidiomycota; class Tremellomycetes; order Trichosporonales; family Trichosporonaceae; genus Cutaneotrichosporon; species Cutaneotrichosporon sp. PK4640. Next base: position 2,910 of record JAMALN010001048.1, on the reverse strand, counting down.
TTCACCCCCTCCAACCCCTCTCCCGTGCCCTATGTCGCGAGCGACAGCGGCTCCATGAGCAGCGGGTACCTCCCCGCGGGGCCCATGATGCCGATGCACACGGGCGAGTTCTACCCCACAGGCCCGGCCTTCCGTCCTCCCGGACCAGGCTTCTACCCGCCCTACCGCCCGCAGAGCTTCACGCCCGAGCCGCACTTCGTCCCCGGGCACCAGCCGCGCGGTTCCTTCTCCGGCCCCGCCCCCTTCTACCCCGGTGCACCGGCGCACGCGCGCCCCGGCTCCCCGCTCAACCCCTACCAGGCGCCGTACGGGCAGGCCGCGTACTTTGTGCCGCCCCGCCCGGCGCAGAAGGTGTCGATCCGCTCGCCGAGAACCAGCACCGACGAGGTCAAGCCGGTCGCTGAGGCCGAGGCGGCCGGCACGCCCGAGTTTGCGCCCGCCCAGCCCTTCTACCACCCGCAGTACAACCCGTACGCCAACGGCGAGGTGTTCTACCCCGGCTACTGGCCCGGGTACGAGGGCAGCGAGTACGGGTACGCGGAGCAGTACCACGGGCAGCCCTATTAGAAACGGCGCAAGCCACCATAAACAAAGTATAGTGTGTAGAATATGTGCATAGGCATGCGAAGGACAGTATGCGTGGTGCTCACTATTCGCTGCGTGGAGAGAGCTGCATGGCGGAGAGGATGCTGCTGCTCGCGACTGATTGTACATATGATAGCTGAAACACGAGCGGGATCAAATGCATGTTGGGTGGTTGGGTGGCGACCCTGGGACGCGTGAACACGACCACGTCCGACCACCACCCCATACCTCGCCTCCATCTCCACTCTCACCCTCACTCTCACCCCAACCCGCAAGCAATGGCAGCCACCCCGCCGCGCCGCCAACCCGCCGCCGGGCCGAGCACGCCGCTGCGCTCGCCCGCGCCGCCACCCCCACCGCCCGGGGGGCCCGACCTGTGGGCCGACATCCTGCGGAGCGCGGACCGCGCCAAGGCCCTCCCGCGCAAGAACGTCGTCCTCCTCAGCGAGCGGCATCGCGGGCGCGCCCACCTCCTCGACAAGGTGGTTGGCAAGCGGCGCGCCCGCCAGCCCCTCGCGATCGGGTACGACCTGCTCCTCAGCGACGACCGGGACGAGGGTGCGTGCGGGACGGGCTAGCTGACGCCAGACGCGCCGCCCGTGAGCGTCGTGTATCCGCCGAGCTCGCATCCGAGCCTGCTGCGCCTCGTCGAGACGTCCCTGCCCCCCCACCCCCTCCCCGTACGCCCGTGAACGAGCCAGCTGACGCAGAACACGGCCGTGGTCATCGTGCTCGACTGGAGCAAACCCGCCACGATGGTGCGCGAGCTCCTCGCCTGGCTGGGGTGGGTGGACGCGTGGGCCGCGCGCGCCGCCCACGCCGACACGTCGGACGACGTCGACGGCATGCACGAGCGGCGTGAGTGCCCATATTTCTCTTCTCACTCCAGTCCAATCACACCTGCAGCACTACGCCGAGCCCGTCGCGGCCCCGCTGGCAAACTACGGCGCCGTCCTCCCCCTCGGGCAGGGGAGCCTGACGCGCAACCCCGCCGGCGTGCCGATTGTGGTGGTGTGTACGCGCGCGGACCAGATGGACGCGGTCGGCGACGAGATGGGCATGAAGGGCGGCGGGTGGGAGGAGCGCACCGACTGGATCCAGCAGGTGCTGCGCACCGTGTGCCTCGCGCACGGCGCCGCGCTGTTCTACACGGCGCCGACGCAGCCGCAGACGTACACCCTCCTGCGCGAGTACCTCTTCCACCGGCTGTACACGGCGCCGGCGGCGGGCGAGGGCGCGGCGCCCGCGCGCTTCCCGTTCCCGCACCGCGCGAACGTGCTCGACCGGGACGCGGTGATGGTGCCCGCCGGCTGGGACAGCTGGGGCAAGATCACGATCCTGCGCGAGCCGTTTGACCCGGCGCGCGTGGCGCGGGCGTGGGACGTGAGCGCGGCCCGGAGTGGGAGCGGCAATGGGAACGCGGAGGAGGACGAGGGCATCGAGGACCTGTGGGCGACCATGATCCCCGACACGGAGCGGCCGGCCGCGCCGAACCCGGCCGCCGTGGCGGTGACCAGCGAGGCGGAGCAGGGCTTCCTCCAGCGCCAGCTGGACAGCCTCGTCAAGAGCGATGCCAAGGGCGTGTTCCGGCGCGCGGCGGAGACGGTCGACGAGCGGTACGGCGTCGTCGGGCCCATGGGGACGGGCGGGCTGTCGCTGCCCGGCGTGGAGAAGGCCATGGCGGAGATGGAGGGGAATGCGGCCGAGGACGCCGGCGCGCGCTTCCACGCGCGCAAGGTGAGCTAACTAAGGAAAGAAGGAGCTGACGGCAGGACTCGAAGTCGACGGGGCCCACGTCCCCCGATAGATCGTCGACGGTGCAGAACGAGGCGCTGCACAATTTCGTGAGTTGTCGATCTTGCTGATAGCTCACACCAGTTCCAAGGCCTGCTCGCCAAGAAGCAGGGCACAGCGTCGGCGACCGCGACGCCCACAAAGGCCACGCCTAAGGCCGCAAAGTAGTCACACCGACCCCAGACACGATCCTTACGTACGCCGCATTGTGCATGTTGTTGGGCCAGAGGGCTGTAGAGTGCATATCATGCTAATGAATTGTTATGGCGCATGGTGGTACAGGCGGGTATGTGCAAGATATGTGCAAGATGTTCGTGATGTCGTCTGTTGAAGCTTGGTTGATGAGTGGAATCGCTGCAGGGTATCTGTATTCTACACTTGGCGCCGCTAGACGTTCCAGCGGCGGCCGATGTACACGAGCCCGATGGCGGAGGCGACGCAGCCGCCCGCCGCGACCCAGAAGCTCGCGTTGAAGCACCCGCGCCCGTAGCAGACCATGGCGTCGACGACGCTCTGCTTGGTGCTGCGGTC
>JAMALN010001047.1:0-12558 GCA_023630115.1 Cutaneotrichosporon sp. PK4640 | reverse complement strand
AATAGAGCCTTGGTGGCCAACTTGGCGGCAACTTCTGCATCAGCCGGAAATTTACGGTGTTACCGCCCGTGGCGACGGATTTCTAATCAACCTCCTCAGGAACGCTAATCCACCTTTCTAATCCACACCACTTCCAATATCATCTGAGCATCTACACTCCGCACTCGCTCCGCTCCAGTCTACATGCATGCACTGCACGAGCTGCACGACGGGTATAGCATGAACAACATAGTAACCAAAGCCTGATATATCGAGCCCAATCCCAACACCTAGAACCGCTGCTTCATCCGGGCGCCGACCGTCTTCAGGTGCGCGTACACCTTGCCTGCGGGTTAGTTGCTGTCGAGCTAGGTTCTGCTAGCAACTCACCAGGTGGGGAGCCGAGAATGAGCGAGACGACCGCGTCGCGCGCAATCTTGATGTTCTGTACAGAGCCGAGGATGTGGATGTGGCTGCTGTCAGCTGGAGTCGACCGACGAGCAGCTGCTCGTCGCTACTTACGTGTCGGCGAGCACGATACGCGTCCTGCTGGCGTTCTCGATGGTGAACTTGACCTTGCCGCCCTCACCGGCGATACGGCCTGGATGTCAGCTTGGCGGTAGCAGAGGCTAGCTGAGCACTCACCGATGGCACGGGCGAGGTGGTCACCGTGGAGCGTCTTGACGTCCTTGACCTCGAACGAGTCGATGTACAGGTCGTCGAGACGGAGGAGAGCGATGGCGTCCTGTTTGTCAGCTCACGCCCGGGCAAAACTAGCTCACGTTGACGTCAAAGCCGAGCAGGAACGCCTTGACGAAGTCGGCGCCCTTCTGGATAGCGCCGGTGTCAATGGTGTGCTCCGAGGTCTGTCCGTCAGCAAAGCCCCGCCTCCCAACCCACCTTGAGCTCGACAGCGCGGCGCTTAGGGTTCACTCTAACCTGGAGACCGAGCATCTCGACCATCGGCGTGTACATGTTGAGCCACTCGCGCTTGAGCGGCGTCATGCGGTGGTTGGGGATGGGGATGCGGCGGAACTCGTTCTTGATGACGCTCGACTGCTCCTTGGCGGACAGGGGGGCGAAGCCGGACGACGAGGCCTCGCCCGAGGCCGACGCGAGGGCCGAGCCGACAACGACCTCGTCGTCGTCGACCTCCATGCTCTCGGCGACGGCCTTCTTCTTCTTGGGCTTGACGAGGGAGATCTCGGGGCGCGCCTCGAGCTGCGCGGCGAGCGCCTTTTGGCGATGCGACTTGTGGGCCATGGTGGTGGGTGTGGGAGATGTGTGAGAGGAGAGTAGAGGAGTGGATGTCAATAGAGGTAACTCGCGCGAGATGGGAGCAGTGAGGTGAGCACTGAGCGGATGTGGGGAGACTGCAACTTTTGAGGCATACCACGTGGCAAGCCCTGAGAATCCAAACTGGGTGGCAAAACCTTCAGCTCGCGTACGGTGAGTATCGGGGTAGCTTATCCGACCATCCCTGTTTGTGCCTGGAATTCGCCACCACCCAGCGCGGTTGCCATGTCCGAGTGTACAGGTGGGTGCAATTTCTGGTAGGCTGGACCGGGGGCGCGTTGCAACACGCTCATCACCACCTTCCTTTCCTCACTCATCTCTTCCATCACTCCCTCTCTCTTCACTCTATAAGAAACCTATTCACACGCTCCAAGTCTCGCCCCATTCACCCTCGTGCCCTCGCAATGCCCAAATCTCATAAGGGCAAGGGCAAGGAGGTCGCGCGCGAAGACGTCAAGCCCTACGCGCGCACGTCCGGGTCAGTCAAGACCGAGAGGTCGCAGTCTCAGCCCGAGGCGCCCCACCGCAACAACCACTCCCCACACCCCACCAAGGCCGCCTCCCAACCCACTGCCTCGGGCAACTCCAAGAAGCACAAGAAGAAGCGCAGACGCCGCACCGAGGAAGGCACACCGGCCGTCATGAACGGGCACACCGGTGACGACGCGGATGTGAACGGGGCGCACGCGGAGCCCAACGGCTCGGGATCTCCTGTTCGCGCAGTCGAGCGCGTCAAGCCCGACCCGGACGCGCACGAGGCGGTGCGCCGCCGCATGTTTGGGCCCGAGGCCAATGGTGTCGACCCTGCGGAGCGCCAGCGCAAGCGTGACGCCGAGAAGGACCTGCGGAAGAAGGTCGACTCCGAGGTCAAGGACCTGAAGAAGAAGGTGGCCAGCATGACCAAGGCCGAGGAAGAGGCAGAGAGGATCGCTGCGCAGCTGCGCGCGCGTATTGCCGAGCTCGAGCAGACTGTCGCGACCCAGCAGGCCGACATGACGAAGACGAAGGACGAGATCGAGGTCAAGGAGAAGGTGAGCTGCTCTGCTACCAGAATCAGCTAACGCCACAGCTTATCCACGACCACGGCAGCCGCAACGACTCGCTCCGTGAACTCCTCCACTGCGGCGTGTGCATGGAGCCGCTCGACGACCCCCACACGTAGGTCCATCCACCGTGACTCCACTAACCTCAGCCTCCAATGCGGCCACACTGCGTGCTGCAAGTGTCTCCACGAGTGGTTCCGCTCGCCCAACGCGTACCCCGCAGCCGACGTCGAGGTCATCAACGAGGAGGACGACCTCACCTTCCGCACCAAGACTTGTCACATGTGCCGCACCCCCGTCTTCCGCCGGCCGGCGCGCAACATCATACTCAACCATGTGCTGGAGTCGGTTGGTCTGGCAGCCTCTGCCGCCAACGTCGAGTCGGCGACGAGAACCGAGCTCGACTCGATGTGGACCAAGATCTTCCCTCCCGAGCCCAAGTCGTGGGTCGTCCACGACGAGGCCGACAACGTCAACCGGTGTCCCAACTGCGGCTGCGAGGTCGACTACGGCGAGTGTGACCAGTGCGGGGCCACCTTCTCTGTCGCCGGCTCCGACGTGTCCGACCTCTCCGTCTTCGACTACGAGGACCGTGTTGACCTGGGGGGCGGCCTGTTGCTGGACCGGCGGCTCGCTGCGCTCGACGCGGAGCGCGAGGAGCGTCACAACGAGTTCCGGCGTATCCACCGCCAGCGCGAGCTGCAGGGCTTCGTTGATGACGAGGCCGAGGACGACGAGGACGACAGCGGGCTCGAGGAGGAGGACCTCTACGACGCGCACCTGCTGAGAACGCTCGATGCTGCCGACGGCTACGGCTCAGAGGGCACGTTTGACGACGAGATTTACAGCAGCGGCAGCGAGGCTGACAACGACGGCAGCTCGATTGTGATGGGGCCTGTCTCGGATGGAGGCTGGCCGTCCTCGCCGGACGGCCATGTTGGTCACGACGACATCGACTCGCCTGGCTACCGTTTCAGCTCGTCGCCGCCGCCGCGCTTCTCTTCGCCCAGCCCGCCGCCTCGCGCCTTCTCGCTCATGCAAGACGTTCCCCGGAGGTCTCGCGCACGCCGTCACCAGTCACCCGCCCCGAGCGATATCACCAACACCAGCTACGAGTCGTCGTTCATCAATGACGACGAGGTTGTGGAGGTTGCGTCGGACGACGGCCTGGACGAGCAGGACGGGTCGATCAACGCAGCCGACCGCTCGGAGGTGGAGGACCTTGCGGATGACGGGAGCGACCGCAGTGAGGTTGACGAGCCGTCGATCGACGAGTTACGCCGGCGCCGTGCCGCGCGTTACGGGTGAGTTGTTGCAAACCGTGCCGGCTGACATCAGCGCTCCGTCCACCTCGTCGCGCCGCAACCGCAGTCCCTCGCCCGCTCGTACGCGGCTGTACAGCGACTCGCCATCGCCTCCCCGCCGCGCGCGCCGCACGATCCGTCGCCGCGGGACCTCGACCGCCTCGTCTCGCGAGCCGTCTATCGAGCTGCTCGAGGAGGAGCCGGTCCGCCGCGCGCGCGTCCCGCGCCGCCAGCGCGTCATCGACTCGGAGTCCGAGTAGAACAAGAACGAGAAGAGTTAAGAAGAAGCAAGCATAGACCCGGCAGGCGCCGGTCAACCCCTGTATATTATGATTAGCCCGTCACGCAGTCATGTCTGTCCACACCACATGCATTGTCCATAGTATCGATGTACCTGTGTCCAAGCAGTGGCGTGGGTGCTTCACTTCTGACTGCTGTTCCTTTGTTTGCCTCACTCAACCCAGCTCCGGCTTAGAGCTTGGTGCTGTGCTCGCCCTCCTTGAACGACACGACCGTCTTGCCAAAGTTCTTGCCCGAGAACATGTCCTGCAGCGCGGGCGCGCACCCGTCCAGCCCGCCCCCGACGACATAGTACGAGTACTTGAGCTTGTCCTTCCGGGCGAGGTCGGCCAGGTACGCCCGTGCCTCGGGGTAGCGCTTCTCGTAGTCGAAGGCAATGAACCCCTCCATCCGCGCCTTCATCGAGATGAGCTGCGGGGTCAGGCGCACGCCGTACGGCTTGGCCGTGTTGTACTGGCTGATCGCGCCGCACATGACCACGCGCGCATACGGGTTGATCTGCGCGAGCACGAGGTCGAGCAGCTCGCCGCCCACATTGTCAAAGTAGACGTCGATGGCGCCGGCCGCGCGCAGGCGCCCCGCAAACGTCTCCTGCTTGTAGTTGAGCACGATCTCGCACCCGAGCGCCTTGAGCTGCTCGACCTTGTCCTGCGACCCGACGATCGCGATGACCTTGCACCGCTTGTGCGCGAGCGCGATCTGCGTCGCGATCTGGCATCAGCGTCATGGATGCGGAATGTGAGGCGTGGGAACCGCCGGGTACGTCACGCGTAGCCGCGCGTCACATGCAGAACCAGGCACTCACAAGGCCAACACTGCCCGCGGCGCCCGAGATGCACACCGTCTCGCCGTCCTTGAGGCGGCCGATGTCGAACATGCCAAAGTAGGCCGTCATGCCCGACACGCCGAGGAGGCCGAGGTGGTCGATGTCCTCCATCCCGTCGGGCGTGCTGCTGTCAGCTGAGATGGGGGTGGCACTCACGGGCGCGGCTCGAGGACGCGCGCAGGGCCGACCCAGTACTCCTGCCAGCCGAGGAGGCCGTACACGAGGTCGCCGACCTTGTACCTGTCGCTGCGGGTCTCGACGACGCGGCCGAGGCCCATGGCGCGCATCACCTCGCCGACCTTGACGGGGGGGATGTACGAGCGCGTGTCGACCAGCCACATGCGCATGGCGGCGTCCTGGTGTGAGCCGCGCGAAAGGGCTTCGGCGGGGTGCAGGCTTGGGTGGGAGGAAGCGGTTGGTAGCTCGGCGGCCAAAGCCGGCCCCAGACACTCACAATGGACAGGAGCTCGGTCTTGACCACGACCTCGCCGTCGCCGGGCTTCTTGAGCGGCGCCCCGTCCTTCTTGAAGGTCGCGGGGGTGATGGGCCCGCGCTCGGGGCGCTTGGCGAGGACGACGCGCTTGTTGACCGCAGGGAGGGACATGGCTGGCTGCTGGGTGGTCTGGGGTGCTGCAGAGTAGGGGGATGAGTGAGAGCGTGGTGTGACGAGGTGAGACAGCCATCGCGGCCAGGTGCATGAGAAAGATGTGGCTGGAGGCCTGGAGGGCTGGTGAGTTGCCGGGTCACCGATACCCGGTAGATCCCATTCCTGGCAAGCGTCCAGCCCAGTGCGCATCACGTGCGACCTGTTCAAGCCCCTCACACCACTGAACGCGCCTTCGAGCACTGCTTGCTGCGATGCACGCATGCGCTGGACGTGCTCTCTGCATAGAGAAGGGGCAGCTCGACGCGTGCGGAACGGCGTCATTCCGCACAGGAACCGGCCCAGCGTGCCGGCAGCAGGGCCTTTTGACCCCTCCTCATCCTCCGAGAACGCCGCTATCTCGGCCCAGAGGCGCCCAGAGGTGGGCAGAACCTCTGCTGAGTCATGCGCACGAGTTCGTGGAATGGATCGCAGAAGTGATGGTGGTTTGGTGGAGCATGGTGGATTGTGCAAAAGAACAGGTGTGGGGAAGAGCCACCGTGAATCGCTTTGATACCCACAACACAGAGCGCGACCCACACGACTACCTCGGTGACCTGTCGCCGCCCCCTCGGCTCGCTGATACGCTGCCACTTTAGCGCTATAGCGCAGGCGGACGCGACGCGCCTCACGTGCCCCTCCATCCCATGCGCCCTGCGCAGCGCGAGCCAGGATCACACGGGCGCCGACCCCGCTAGCATCGATCAAGGCGGGGGCTGCGCATCTCCACGTCTCCACCCCCTCCCCCACCATGCTGTGCACTGCCCCACCTCGGTGCCAGTCTAAGACCCCGCACTCGATTCACACCAGCCACGCAGCCTCCAGGTCGTTGGGCGACGCAGCGGCGGGGGCTCGCTGCGGCTGTCGTGATCGCCGAGCCTCGAGCGCCCCATGATAGTGCTCCGCTGTGTGAAGCCCCACGGCCTAGTCTCCCCCACACGCACTAGCGACCCAAACGTGCGTCGCAGCTGCTAGACGATACCCGAGCGCCGAGCGCGTTGACGTGCGATCGCATTCCCAACTTGTCGCGTGTTGCGGCAATCCGGTGACCTGGGACTGGTATCGAGGCACGGCACGTGAATGGCAGGCACGGCACTAACGTCATCAAGACACTGGTGACATTGAGCAGATGGTCCCTGGAATGGGGACTTTTCATTCTTACGGCCGAGAGATCGGCCACGGCGACGCGTACGATACACTCGTGCTCGCCGATCGCCGCATGGTCGGAGCTAGTGGTACGCGTTGGCCCGGAGCTCGGGATCGGGCTCTTGGCGGCGCCGTCACCGGCGATGGTATGGGGAGAGAAGCCGATGTGTGGGGAGTGGCGAGTGCGCAGTGGTGAAAATTCTGACCGGGGAGAAGATGGTGATCGCACACAGAGTGAAATGGTGAAGCGCGTAGAACCCTTCGGAATGTGACACCGTTATCGGGTTGGCTGGGTGGCTTGGAGGATTGTATACCTCGTCCCTTGACATCGCCACCCACCACTTACACAAACATGCACCCAACATGCCGCATGCCGCAGCAGTCGGCAACCTTGCCACCCAGAGTGTCAGCGTACCAGCATAGAGCGCACTCGAAACATTGCGACGCCCCTTCAGCCTCACATCACAAGTCCGAAACAGTGCCAGCCCTCCTGACGACGGCGCCCCGTCCATTCCCAATTGCGCCAGAGGGCAGGCAGCGCGCACGCTCATCTCACCGACGCTGAACTAAGCTTTCCCGGCCCGGGAGGCTGTGGCGACTGCGCCCGGCTCATACCCCGGTGCCCACGCCGTGACGGCGCAATGGGCGAGCGGCGCACCCTAGACGTCTTCAAACGGGGTGCTGGCGTCGGCGACGGCTTAGCCAACGAAAAGTCTCATAATTGCTCGTAGTCACCGCCCGGCGACCCCTCCCTTTCATGCCGGGGTTTACGGGCAGGCTACGGCTCGCTAGCGTCAAGGTGACGTCGGAGGGGACAAGGGCAGCGAGCACGCTGTCGCACACTTGAGAGGCGGAGGAGCTGCGAGGAACAGGTCACAACAAGACACTTGAAAAGAAGGGGGGGCGTTAAGGGCGACAGGGAGAAGTGCCTTGATCAGAGCCCATGTGGACGCTAAATGCCGGCGGCAGCTTGCTTACCCTTGCCTCTTCCATGCCTGCATGCCGGATATGCCGAGGCACTAAAAATTGACTTGTTTTACGTCTTGGCCATCACGCCGAGCATCGTGTTCAATGCCAGGTTCTATCCTCGGACTGACACTCCACCCAAACGACGGCCCTCGGCCATTCTCTATCCCCCTTTTTCGCGACGTCAAGGACGGGAATGGCGTCGGAACTCGGGTCAACATTGCGTCATACCCATCAGACATGTGATTGTGACCCTGGATGCATCGTACCCCGCCGAGGTTGTTTCTCCCCTCGGATCCCCTCCACGCCCCCCACTCCGTCACCCTTGCTCACTGCGCCGACAACAACACATCTCTTGCCACTAGAGGAACATGGATGCACGCGTTCCTCGCTAGATCCGCAAAATTTGACTGGCCACTGGCCACCACCAGCCGGAGTATCTCGTGCGCGCTCTTGGTGCGGCGTGCGCGCGGCATGCTCTTCCTCTCGCCACGCGCGCGTGCGGCTTTCCCTTGCTGTCGCCGCACGCCGCACGCGCTGCTCCCCCCGGTCCCTGCCCGCGGGATCGCCAGAAGCGGAGGTTTTCGCCCCGCGCGGCGACCCCGAACTGCGGTGGGGATGCGCGCGGGGAAGGGTGGAGACCGGTCGTCTGGCTTACATATAAGACCACACTGACTGCGCGACTTTGGAAAGTAAACATTCATCCTCCATCATGCCCATGATCATCAACCAGAACCGCGAACGGTCCGCACGGCTCTCCGAGCGCCCGGGCCCCGTCAAGTACTACGGCCTCAACGGCTCGGCACTCCTCGCCGCCGTCGTCGCAACCGGCACTGTCGGTTTCTCCCTCTTCGGCTATGGTGAGTCTATTGCTCTTGTGACAGCGCTAACAATCCAGACCAGGGCCTCATGTCTGGTATCATCGGCTCGGAGCAGTTCAACCGCGAGTTCCCCGCCACCAAGCAGGACGGCCCCAACGACGTCCACACCGGTACCGTCCAGGGCACCGTCACCTCGTGTTACGAGGTCGGCTGCTTCTTCGGCGCCATGTTCGCCTACTTTGTCGGTGAGAAGGCCGGCCGTCGCCGCATGATGCTCGGCGGCGCCATCGTCATGATCATCGGCGCCATCATCACCACGGTTACCTACGGCCCCGGCGACCCGTCCGGCAAGGGCAACGTCGGCGGCTTCGTCCAGTTCTTCATCGGTCGTGTCATCACTGGTCTCGGCAACGGCGCCAACACCGCCACCATTCCCTCGTGGATCGCCGAGTCGTCCAAGGCGCACAATCGTGGCTTCCTCATCTGTATGGAGGCCTCGACCGTCGCCGTCGGCACCGTCATCGCCTACTGGCTCAACTTTGGTCTCTCGTACGTCGACAAGGGTGGCGTCTCGTGGCGCTTCCCCATCGCCTTCCAGATCTTCTTCGCCCTTCTCCTCATCATCGGTGTCCTCGGCCTCCCCGAGTCGCCCCGTTGGCTCCTTCTCCACAACTACGAGGAGGAGGCCCAGCGCGTGATCGCCGCCCTCGCCGGTGAGGAGTTCAACTCGGAGAAGACCATCGCCGACAAGCTCCGCATGTCCGAGGCCATCGAGGCCCAGATCCAGGCTCAGGCCAAGCGCTCGGACATTCTCAAGCAGGGCAAGAAGCAGAACCTTACCCGTACCCTTGTCGGTGCCTCCACCCAAATGTTCCAGCAGCTCGGTGGTTGCAACGCCGTCATCTACTACTCGACCATTCTCTTCCACAACCAGATCGGCCTTGAGATGAGACTCTCGCTCGTCCTCGGCGGTGTCCTCTCGATCGTCTACATGCTCTTCGCCCTCCTCTCGTTCACCCTCGTCGAGAAGGTCGGCCGCCGCAAGCTGTTCCTGATCGGCACCGTCGGCCAGGCCGTCTCCATGTTCATCACCTGGGGCTGTCTCCTTCCCGGCACCACCGGCCCTGCCAAGGGTGCTGCCTTCGGTCTCCACCTCTTCATCGCGTTCTTCGGCGCCACCTGGCTCCCGCTTCCCTGGCTCTACCCGGCTGAGCTGAATTCGATGTCGGTCCGCACCCAGGCCAACGCCATCTCCACTATGACCAACTGGCTCTGCAACTTCCTCGTCGTCCAGGTCCTCCCCACGATGACCGCCTCCATCGGCGCGTGGACCTTTTTCCTCTTCGCCTGTAGCAACATTATTTTCCTTCCAATCATCTGGCTGTTCTACCCCGAGACTTCTGGCCGCTCGCTTGAGGAGCTCGATGTGGTGTACGCCCACGGCAAGGTGACCAAGCGCCGCCCGACTATCGTCGCCAATGAGCTCCCCAAGCTCACGGACCACCAGGTCCAGGTGATGACCGACCGCTACGACATCCACGGCCCCAACGCCGAGGTCACCGAGGAGGACGCCATCGACACCTCGCTCCCCCCCAAGGCCGCGCCGGGGCACAAGGCTGGCATGGACGGCCGCTCCGTGTCGCCCTCGCCCAACCACACCCGTGTCCCCACCCCCACGGACGGCCTCGACCTCGAGAAGACTTCCAACAACTAGGTCGTTTGTTTTTAATAGAGACGTTAGAGGCGCCCACTTGCCGAGGTGGCTCGGAGTGCAGCGCCGAGTGGTACTGTATTGCTAGATAGATATTGCAGCGATAGACCGCGCATGCGACCTATAGTCCTTTGAGCATGACTTGGTGCCACTTCCCCGCCACTAACGTGCCACTGAACACTGATTGACCTTGGTTGATAATCATACACACACACGACCGGCCCAGGAGTGCATCACCTGGGGCTCACGTATGCTCGGGCACTGGACGAGGGGAGCGCAGGGCGCACCCGCACCCCGATCGTGTACCGTCCAGGAAAGGCGGTATGCGCGAGCGGTAACCTCTCCATGACGTACCGAGCGGCGACTTGCAGCGCAATTCACGTCCCGGAAAAATGTGCCCACCAAGTCGGATGCTCAATGCCAGCCGCCACCTGTACCTGCCACAGCCTCGAGGCACCTGTCTCACATCTCCAACGTGCCCAACTGTCTCACTTGACACCCTACGCCCAGATCGTCACATCACTGCCCGGGCGCCCGTGCTGTCCGACTCGAGCGCGTAATCGCATCTCCGCAACGGAGACACACTCGCCACGTCCGCCAGCCAAGAAGGCTGCATCTCAAGGCTGCATTCAGCGTCGCATACAGTGGCTCCACTACGCTTGGCCAACGTCATGCGAGCTGCTCACGCCATCGCCTACTCGCCGTCTCCGCCGTACCCGGAGCCCACCGCCCCCCATGGACCGCGTCAATGCCCCACCGCAGCTATTCAGCTGACTCCACACTTCCCCACGAGCCACAGCTTGGACGACTAGCCACTCCACCGCCGACGCTAAGATCCGCGGAGAAACAGATCGACAATTGTCGAACTAGGCTGCCGGCATACCTGCGTGGGTATGATGCGCCGAGCGTCGGCCTAACGCCACTGCGTCGAAGGAACGGAATGTTGGACTGTTGATGGCCGAGGAGGGAGATAGGGCGGCACGTGGTGCACGTGGACCATACTTCGGCGTTGAGGACGGAGGTGAGGGGTGGGGGAAGCCGGGCGAGCCTCGGGGCGGAGGACCGCAGAGTGAGACTGGCACTCTCAGCCTCCCGCTGAACAGTCTCGCAGACGCCGAGGGCAAGTCCAACGGCTTGTCCTGTCCCAGCTTGAGACCGCATACCTGCCAGTTGACTGGCAGCTGCCACTCAACATCAGATAACCTCTCAGGCCTGGCATGCTTTCTGCGCTCAGAGGTGCCCTACAAATGCACAAGTGCAGAGTGACAAGTGCCTCAATTCTCGCTCACCTCATCCTGATCGATTCCAAAACGGTTGAATCTCACCCACCTCCACGTGCCTCCACCCAACACCACCCAAGTCCACGTGAGGTGAACAGTGCGCTGACGTACCTCCACCTCCACCGGCTCCACCGCACCGTCCAGAAGGCCCACCTGAACAGTGCGATGGGTTGACAACGCGACCGCCTGCCATTTCGAAACTGCCGCTATGCAATCCATACTTTGGGAGCTGGTCAACAGACCTCAGAAACGGGCTCATGCTACTCCTCGGCTCGTAACAGGGTGTATGGGAGGCGCAGGGGACGATTTTGTGGCCGATGACGCTATTTCCGGCACCGAATTGTATATCCAGGGCGATCCGGCGACTTCCGCCCATTCCCACCTAGCCACAGCGCCGTTCAGGCCACGTGCAACCAGCTGCCCCACTCTATATTGGGGGTATACAATTTTCCTAATCAGTGAACTCTAATCCCATTAGGCGCCCTCTGCCACCCGCCCACCCCCCGCGATAACGCCTATCCCCGGCTCGCCCCCCGCCCTCGGCGGCGTGCATAAAAAGTCGGCGCGCGCGTTCTGTCTCCCCATCGTGCGGCAAGCCGCGGGTTCACTTCCCCTGTGTTGCTCTCTGGCCGCGCCGCGCATTCCACGCTGGTGGGTGCGCGGTGCCACGTCGGGTCGAGCGTCAACCCGGATCCGGCGAGAGGAGGTGGCCATCTTAGTCCCCGACGCGCGGCGGCTGCACTGCCGCGCGTGGGGCGGTGGGCCGTACATTTCGACGACGACGACGACAGTTCTGCAAGGTTCACGCACGATTCACACGCACGATTTGTAGTTGGCACGTAGTTGGCATGGATGGTCTGCAGCGCACGAGAAGGGGAGAGCGGCGGTGGCTGCTGGCGGGTGGTAGGCGAGCAACTAGGCTCGGCCTCGCAGCGGGAGTTGGGTGTCCAGAGCTAGAGCGCAGCGCTCTGATGTTCACCAGCGCCGCAGCAGACGATGAGCAAGGCGCCCTCGCCGGCTTTGGCAAAATTTCCTTCTCGCACCTCTTGAACGCCTTCACACGCCGCCCCCTCCAACCCCTCCACCCCCTCCCTCGTCACAAGCATGAGAGGTTGCATAGGCATCAGGTCCTACTATGCGTATCGCAGTCTGCGTTAGATGGGTAGGGGATACGGAACTACATTGACTCTTTCACTGGCGCGCGCGCTCTATGTGGTGCGCGCCCTCATCGTCCGGCGCCGGG
>JAMALN010001046.1:0-12579 GCA_023630115.1 Cutaneotrichosporon sp. PK4640 | reverse complement strand
CCATGAGCAACTCGACCTTCTACTACAAGCAGGAGGCGCCTGGTGGCGGTATGCGCCCCTTCCAGTCCGAGTCGGGCATGATCCCGCAGGCTTCTTGGGGCCAGGTTGGCGGCTTCAACGCCTCCCAGTTGGCTCTCCCTCCTCTCAGCTCTGGTCTCCAGCCCTCGTACCACCAGCAGGGTGGCTTCCAGCAGAACCATCAGGTTGAGGTCAAGAACGAGCCCAAGCCCAGCCACTCGCCCGTTTCGGAGCGTGCCACCTCCCCAGACGGCCTCGTCGACGTCAACGCGATCCCAGCGATCAAGTACCCGCAGATGCCCTCGTACCCACCGATGGCGACGTTCACTGGCCTCACCAACCACCACATGCCTGCCCCTCTCCTCACCAACGTCCCGGGTGGCCAGCCCGCTCTGCACGCCGTGCCGCCGCAGATGCAGCGCTTCCACTCCGCCCCCATTGTTCCCACCATGAACAACAACGGCTGGAACTTCGAGCAGTTCAAGGCGACTACCCCTGGCGCCCCAGGCGCGCCAGGGTTCAACGACCGCGGCATGCCCATCCGCCGCATGCCCATGGCCGGCGAGCAGTGGCAGCAGCCCCCACCACCCCAGCCCCAGGCCGCCGACGACGGCAGCCACGACGCCTCCGACGCCGAGTCGGCCTCTGCGAAGAGCGCCAAGACGCCCGGCATGGCCCCTCGCGTCCCAGACTGGAACCCCAGCCCAAGCTTCCCCACCGTCCGCAGCGTAGCCCAGTTCCGGTACCCGTCTACGGGCTCCGCGGCCTCGGCAGCCTCGTCAATGATGAACGCGACCCAGTCCCCACAGTCGCTGCCATCCATGACACCCTTCAACAACAACCCGCCGACCAGCTACTTCCAGGCTCACGCCTCGCAGGGTTGGACGGTCCCTGGCAAGGACCAGCCCTTCGTCGCGCCCAACATGCTCGGCCGCCAGCCCTTCATGCCGCCCCACATGCAGCACCAGCACAGCCAGGACTCCCAGATGTCCGTATCGTCCGACAAGCTGCCCATGGGCCGTGACCGTCAGGCGAGCGGCGTCTCGTCCGTCGGCTTTGGCCTCGCCAACGTCACCTTTGACGAGGGTGACGGCTCGGCCGACGAGGACGACAAGCCTTGGACCCCCTCGGCCGTCGGCTCCCCCGAGGAGGGCGAGGAGGAGCTCGACTCGGAGGACGAGGACGGCGCCGGCGACGACGACTCGGACGACGACTATGTCCTGGGCGGCAAGCCGAAACGCAAGAGCAGCGGCGGGAGCGGCAAGCGCGGGCGCGGCCGCCCCATTCCCCGTCCAGCCGGCAGCCAGCAGCCCCCGCGCCGAGTCCTCGCCTAAGCCCCAGCCCGCATGACAGAACGAACGTTGTACCAGGTCCCTCCTCATTGTCTGGAACAATCCACCATACTTCCGCACTCGAACCCGCACTCTCACGAACTTCTTTTGGTCTCCCCGGTCACTGGCGTGGCGGTCGTCGCGCCATCGCATCCCTCCCGCATCTCAACATGGCGGCCCAGCATCGTCCCGATATACCCGTCCCCAACGATTCCCGTCTCAAGAGTCATACCGTACTGGATCCCAGGTTGTCAAACTGCCACGCCCATCCGTGAGAGCGTGCCAAACGTCTCTGCGCTCCGGTTACATCTTGCTGTTTATTAGTTACGATATCTGTGATGAGAAATGTCATGATTGGTCACTCAGACAACGAGGTGCGGGCGAGCGGGTGGGATGGCGCTGTCTGTGCGAGCGGAAAGCCTCGCCTGTCTGTGAGCGAGCTCGGAGATGAGATGGCGCACGGCCATGTCACGGATGTCAGTGCAATCCGCCGCGTGTGCGTATGTGTGCAGCGTGTGTGGGCACGAGCAATCGCATCTCGCCCAAGCCACACATCTCAGACTCGGTGCGCAAGCGCCGCTCAGTTACGCGAGGTAATACCGGTCCCTGCTGTCAGCTGACTTCGTCATTTTGTGAGCTCACCCAATATGCCCCATGCCCGGCTTGACAACCCAAGCAATCTTCTCCTTCTTCTCGCCGCGCGAGAACCGCAGCCCCACGCCAACGCCGTTGCCCAGTGCGTCGCCCGTGGGCGTATCCACCCCGCCCTCGTCCTCAAAGTCGATGAC
Source organism: Cutaneotrichosporon sp. PK4640 (assembly GCA_023630115.1). NCBI lineage: Eukaryota > Fungi > Basidiomycota > Tremellomycetes > Trichosporonales > Trichosporonaceae > Cutaneotrichosporon > Cutaneotrichosporon sp. PK4640. The sequence continues at coordinate 10,442 of JAMALN010001046.1, read as the reverse complement.
GTCGTCGTGCATCGCGACGACCCGCGCACCAAAGTCACCATCGGCGCTCACCTCGCCCAGCGTGTGCCCAGCAACAACGGGGAGGCGCACCTCGTCCAGCTCGTCGTCGATGGCTGCCGTGACGATCCGCACGGACGGGAACGCCCGGTGCACGTTGTGCACGGCGTACTGCGAGACCAGGAAGGTCAGGAATGTGATGTTGGATTCTGGGGTTAGTTTCATGGGGAGGGCGTGGAGGGCGCAGAGGGCGCAGGGGGAGCGGCGCCGGCGGCCGGTCGCCGGTCGCGAGGACAATGTGACGATGCGCGGATGTGCAGATGCGCACGGCGATCGGATGTGCGGGATGCGCGGTACACGCTCCTCACACGCGTTACAGATCACCGATGGATCGCCGCACCGCTGTGGGATCGCCGGTACAGGAAGGTACTCACGAGGAACACCGTGGTCGAGCAACACCCGGATCGCCATCACTGCGGTCAGATCATCGTTCCTTCTGTGCCCCGGGCTCTGTCGAGGCCTGGCCCATCGCTGGGTCCGGCCGCCAGGCAAGAGCCGACTTACAGGCCGCGGCACCCGTGCCCATCTGCGAGTCGAGAAGCAGGACCTGCATCGTCTTGGCCTGCTTTCTGGAGTGGAGGCTCTGGGGGAGCTTGACGTTGAGCAGCAGCGGCTCGCCCGACTTGGGCTCGGACTGGATGAGCATGCTCCCCAGGGGGATGTCACGGATGACGCGGCGGAGACCGTTCGCGAACGGCCCGCCGGAGCGGAGGATCGATACGCCGACGATGTTCTGCGGTTAGCTCAAGGCCATGGGAGGCAGCTGGGGTAGCGACGTACGTTGTCGCACCCGTCAACACCATGGAAGGCTACGCCGTTGGCCGTGGTGATGTCCTTTGGCTGGCGGGGAATCTCGGCGAGCGCCGCCTCGACAATAATTGTCGAGAGGCGATCGGCGTAGAAGATGAACTCTCCGCGCTTGGTCTCGGCGTTGCGCAGGATGGTAATGATACCCTGGTATCAGCTGGTCAAAAGCGCGGATGAGCTCACAATTAACTGGTTTGTCTGCGGGACGAGCTGCACATTGAGCGTCTCGCTTGGGGTCGGCGCGGTGCTGTCCATCTCCACGAGCTCGCGGCGGAACCGCAGACTTCTCGCTTCGAGCTGACGTTGCAGGTGAGTCACCAGGAGCTCGATCGCCGTGTCATTGTGGTGCCCCGGTACGATCTAGGTGAGCTCACGGCGAACCCCTTCAAGCTCACAATGTCCGCATACTTGGACGAGGGCTGCACAAAGTTGTCGTAGCTCGACTTGACGAAGCGCAGGTACTGCTGTCAGCTGAATCCGGCCTGGTGAGCTCACCTGATCCAAGATGCCGTTCACGTCGCGCCCGCGCTCGACCGTGTCTCGCCGGATGCGGCGGGCGAGCATGAGGTCCGAGTCGCAGTTGACAAACACCTTCAGGTCGTACAGGTCACGCATCTCCGCCGCTTGCAGCGCCATGATACCTTCCCTGCACGTCAGCTGTCGAGTACTTCGGGGTTGCTCAGCTTACACGATGATGACGCTCGCGCCGTACAGGTACTGCTTCTCCTCCAGGCGTTCTGCCGTTAGGTATGTCCAACTATCTCACCTACGGTGGTGTTCGAAAGAGTACACGGGAATCTGGACTCAGTGTGCCCGCCCACGTGCTCACCTCGGTCGCGCGCCCGTGCTTCAGGTCGTCTAGGCACTGTACTTATCAGCTACGCCCACCCGCCACACACCTCCGCGAACAGCTCCATGTCGATCGAGTTCGGGTGGTCTGGTGTCAGCTCGGCCGAAAGTGCCAGCTTACCGAAGTCAAAGTCGTTGTTCATGGCCTGGTCGATCTCCTCCTGCGTGTGGCGCTTGTAGAATGCGTCCTGCGACAGGATGAGCACCGTCGGGATGTTGTTCAGGGCCTTGCAGATTGCGCGCGCGACCGAGGTCTGCTGTCAGCTCTACGTGCATCAGGAGTTCTACCTTCCCCGAAGACGAGCCGCCCGCAATACCGATAACGTAGGCCGGCACGACGTTGCCGTCGGGCGTGTACCAGGGTGCGCGGCCGTGCGAGGCCATGACCACGTTCTTGCCGCGGAAGGAAGCGCGAGGCGACATGGTGGGCCGGCGTGCGCGGGACTTGCCTCCTGTCATGATAGAGAGTGAACAAAAGTAGAGTGAAGAGTGAAGAAGAGGAGATAGGGAAGGTGCAGGTTGCCAGGTTGATCACCTTGCCTGCACACCCCCAGGTCGCCGGATCAACGTGATCACCGGGCCAGGACAACCTCCACTCGCAAGCATCGACGTAATGCCACGCGACTATTGACGTGTTATTAGGGTAAGAACGTAAGAAGTTGCATTGTTTGGCTTGTGTTGGCCCTGGTGGCCTGGTGGCCTGGTGGCCTGGTGGGTAGGTATTCGCGGTATCAAACCTAGTATTCACGCGTGCATCACGCGTCCTTGGGCCTGGAGAGGGGCTTGAGATGGGATGGGGCGAAGGGTGGGGTGGATGGTGCGCGCGTCAACAAGCCATCACTCATCCTCTCCTCGCCATCAATCCATCTACAACTCACAAACCACACAGTCTCACATCACATCTACAACCCTTACATTACCGACAACCCCTCCCCGCTGCTCACCACTACACTGCGCAGCGGCCGCGACACATTCCGCATCCTTTCAAGGGTTCGTATACCCAACCGCCTCCGCTCCCAGCGGGCTAGACCCCACCATGGAGGGTGACCCGCCCCAGGAGGAGGACTTTTCCCAGATTCCCCTTGTCGAGCGGAGTACGCACAAGGCAAGCACTGTAGCGCGTCAGAGGCTAACGGCAGAACTGGAAGGCCCGTCTGAGCGCGTACAACGATGTCATCGCGGCATCGGCCAAGACGGCCTCGGACAGCGACCCCTTCTTCCGCCCCTACCTCTCCGACCCCGCCCTTCTGTGAGCTTTGCAGGTTGTGTTGAAACTGACAAACAGCAAGAAATGGTGCGTTGATGCAAACGCCATTGCGCAGGAGAAGGGTGTCGAGGCCACGCTGGCGATTGTGACCAACAGCGGCGAGACGAGCGCAAAGTAGGCCCCCTTCTCCGAGAAGTTTAGCTTTGGCTGACACTAGGCTTCGCCCAGAGATCGTCCCCGCGCTGGTAGAAAAGGTGCTCGGCAACACGCGCGCGGGCACCAAACGCAAGGGCATGGACCTGTGCGCGATGTTTGTCGAGGTCGAGAACGGAGGCGAGGGCGTGGTCGTGAGTTGAGGGCGAGGACGCACTGACACAAGACGGACGTCATGGCTGGCCTGAATGCCAAGACACCAAAGGCGGTCGCCGGCGCCGTTGGCACCCTTAAGGAGCTTGTCGAGTGAGTGCCTAATACCAGAAAGAGCTCACAGCAGGTCGTACGGTGTGCAGGCGCTGGGAAACGTTAAAGCGCTGCTCAAGGCGCTCCCGAAGATCTTTGGTCATAACGACAAGAATGTCCGTGCCGAGGGGACGAGCCTGACGCTCGCGCTGTACACCTACCTCGGCCCCGCGCTCAAGCCCGCGCTCGCCGACCTGAAGCCAGTACAGGTCTCGGACCTGGAGAAGGCGTTTGAGGGGCTCGACGCCGAGGGCAAGGGCGCAGGGAGCGGCAAGCCGACGCGGTTTACGCGCAAGGCGCAGCGCGAGCGTGAGATGGCCGAGGCGGCCGGCGACGAGCCAGAGGACGACGCGCCCGAGGAGGCAGCAATAGACCCCATGTCCCTCCTCGACCCCGTGAACGTACTCGAGCTGTTCCCCACCGACGTCATGGAGCGCCTTGCCTCCACCAAATGGAAGGACCGTCTCGAGGCTGTCGAGGAGTGCAACAAGGTGCTCGCGGAGCCGCGGAACGCGCGCATCTCGGACGCCAACGCGGACGCGTATGGCCCTCTCGTCCAGCTCCTCGGCGCCAAGTGCCACAAGGACGCCAATGTCAACGTCGTGATGGAAGCTGCGAAGCTGCTCGAGGGCCTCGCACGCGGCCTCAAGAAGAGCTTCGGACGTTACAAGGGCGTCACTGTCACTGGGTTGCTCGAACGACTCAAGGAGCGCAAGGCGGCCGTGGTTGAGGCGCTCGGCAAGGCGCTCGACGCGATCTTCTTGACCGTGAGCTCTGGCGCCCAAGTTGTGAGCTGACGGCAGACCACTCTCCCCGATGTCACCGAGGACATTCTCACCGCGCTCAAGTCGAAGAACCCGCAGGTGAAGCAGGGCACGCTCGACTTCCTCCACCGCAGTCTGAAGGTCACGACCGAACTGCCAGCCAAGGACCACATCAAGCCCATGGCCGAGCAGCTCGTCGCGCTCCTGGGCGACAGTGCGGAGCCGGTGCGCACGTCGTCGGCGGAGTGTCTAGGCACGTTGATGAAGATCCTCGGCGAGCGCGCGTTCAACCCCTACATCGAGAACGTCCCTGAGATCCAGCTCGCGAAGGTCAAGGACGCGTTCGGGCGGGCTGAGATCAAGTACCGCCCCGGTGGAGTCAAGAAGCCCGCAGCGAAGCCAGTAGCCAAGCCACCAGCCAAGGCTGCGCCCCCGAGGAAGCCCGCCGCGCCGCCCCCGTCTCCACCTAGGCCTGCAGCCAAGATGAACGGCGGCGACGATGAGCTGCTGCAGGACTTTGCCGCGCCACCAGCCAAGAAGCCGCCAGCAAAGTTCTTGGCGCGCATGAAGGCGGCAGCGTCGCCATCGTCCTCCCCACCGCCAGAGAAGGCCGAGCCAGAGGAGGAGCTGTTGCAGGACTTCTCGGCACCACCCCCGAAGAAGAAGCCTCCTGCCCGCCTCCTCGCGCGCATGAAGGCCGCTCCTGCTTCCGAGGAATCACCACCCCCATCACCAGGCAAGCCGCCCGCATCACCACCGCCCAAGGCGCCAGTGCGCAAGGTCGCTCCTCCCGCCGCCAAGCCAGCACCGAAGCCGGCCGCTCCCCCACCCGCGGCGGCCGGGCCGTCGAAGCCCGCCGCCAAGGGCGCGGCGAAGGCACTGGCTTCATCTCCATCCGAGCCCGTCAAGTACCGCTTCACGCCCGAGGACGCTGCCGCGCGTGCTGCCGATCTCGTGCCCGCCAACTTTCACACCGCGCTGGCCGATGGCGCGTGGAAGGTCCGCTTGGAGGGCGCGGATGAGATGGTCGCATGGGTCAACGATGGTGGTGCGGACGAGGTCGACAGTGAAATCATGATGCGCTTCCTCGGCAAGACACCGGGGTGGGGCGAGAAGAACTTCCAGGTGAGCTATGAGTAGCGGTTCTAGCTAACAGCAGGTCTCCGCCAAGGTGTTCGAGGTGATCAGACTATTCGCCGAAAAGAGCCCGTCGTTCGGCAAGCCCGCGTCCGCGCTCGTCATCCCCGCATTGACGGAGAAGCTGGGCGACATGAAGCTGAAGAAGCCGGCGGGCGACGCGCTGGGCGTCATCGCCGAGAAGACGTCGCTCGCGTTCGTGCTGGCACAGAGTTACGAGCCGCTCGGCAAGCAGAAGGCGCCCAAGGCGCAGGCAGACGCACTCACGTGGATCAAGCAGCAGGTGATCGACTTCGGCATTGCGGGCATCCCAATGCGCGAGCTCATCTCGTTCATCAAGACGGCGCTCGGGCATGCGAACGCGCTTGTGCGCTCGAGCGCGACGCAGCTGCTCGTGCAGGTTAAGATCGGCGTTGGAGCTGGTGCGTAGCTTACTCATTTACGATCTGAGCTAACCCCAGACATTTCTGGCTTCCTCGAGGACCTGAACCCGACACTGTTGAGCACAATCAACAAGGAGTTCGACAAGGTCGCGTCGCAAACAGCACCCGAGCCCACGCGCGAGCAGGCGGACCTGCGCGAGGTGGCCGCCGGCCCAGGGAAGGGCGGCAAGGGCGGCGCCGACCCGCTGGACGACCTCATCCCCCGCGTCGACCTCGACAAGCTCGTCAACCAGACGAGCATCATCGCCGACTCGAAGAGCGACGCGTGGAAGGTGCGCAAGGAGGCGTTCGAGGCGCTCGGTGCACTCCTCGAGGTCAAGTCGAACCAGCGGCTCAAGCCCAACATGGGTGAGTTGTGCTACCGATGTGAGAACTGACATCAGGCGAGATCGGCAACGTGCTGAAGCGCGCCATGACGGACACCAACCTCTCGGTCAAAATGCTCGCGCTGGGCATAACCGCCAAGATCGCGACTGGCATTGGTGCCCCGTTCGACAAGTACTGCCGCCTGCTTGTGCAGGCCGTTGCGACGGTGTGCGCGGACCAGAAGGCAACGACTCGCACGGCGGCGGTGGCTACGCTCTCTGCCATGGCCGACGCCATCGGCTCCCTCGACCCCATGTACGCTGGCCTTGCCGCGTCATTGGAATCAACAAACCCCGCCCTCCGTGCGGCAGTGTTGGGCTGGATTGCCGAGCGCCTCACCGCCGAGGCACCTGGCCGCGGAGCCGACCTTGCGTGCCTCGCTGCGCCGGTCATCCAGTGTCTCGAGGACAGGAATGGCGAGGTGCGCAAGGCGGCGGGCATAGTCCTCCCCTTCGTGGTCGCCAACGCGGGCTTCGACTTCGTCATGGACCAAACATCAAGCCTTAAGCCCGCGTCCCGGTCTACGATCCTCCCCCTCATCCAGAACGCGCGTGGTGCTGGGGAGTCAGCCAAGGCCGCGCCTGAACCACCAGCTGCGCCCAAGGCTGCTCCCGCCCGCGCTGTGCCGGCAAGGACACCAGCCAAGGCCGCGCCGACCAAGGCTGCGCCTACACCTGCCCGCCCTGCTTCGGGGATCGGCAGGCCCGGCCTCGGCGCGCCCGGGCGCTCAATCGCGATGAAGGCGCTCAGCTCGGGGCCGTCAACACGACCTGCCTCCGCAATGTCCGATGGGTCTGCCGGCGGGTTTGGGCTCAAGCGGCCTGCTGCCCGGGCGACGCCTCCAACACCCGCGCCACCACCTCCGGAGGACACTGGGCGAACGATCCCGTTCACCGCTTCGGACCCGAACGCCCGCGCCCGCCGCTTGAAGCATGACGCCACGCGGTGGTCGCTCGATCCCGGGAACCGGGCCGATGCGCTCGAGTACCTCCAGCAACAAATGGAACCGGCGACGAGTAGCGACATCTGCCATTTGATGTTCAGCAAGGACCACCGCGCCGAGGAGGACTTTATGACTGCGCTCGCCGTGGTCGCCGAGTTCTTTGACCAAGAGACGTCGGACAGCTTTGGGCTGCACGAGGACGACCTGCGCGCGATCCAATCTGCCAACGTCGACCTCGCGCTGAAATATGCCTCCATCCGGTTGTTGTCAAACAACACCAAGCTGAGCGCGCGGTGTCTCGAGGTCTTCACCAACGTGCTCGACGGCCTCACGCACGACGGAGCGCGGTTGAGCGAGACGGAGGTGCGCCTCTTCGTGCCGGCGCTGGTGATGAAGCTCGGCGACCCCAAGTTCGGCCCGCGCTTGGCGCCGATCTTCGAGGGGCTCGACAAGCTCATCCCCGCCAGCCAAGTCGTGCAGCTGCTCGTGCAGTACGGTCTCGAGGACAAGGCGGCCGGCAAGACGGGCAAGAATGAGTCGCTGAGCCTCATCGAGAAGGCGTACCGCAAGCGCGGGAGTGTGCTGCGCTACGACAACCGCGGGTTCTACGACGCCGTCGCGCGCTGCATACAGGACCAGGGGACGCGGCAGGCGGGCTTAACGCTCATGGCGCTCCTTCAGCTCCAGGGCGAGTCGCGGACACTGCAATCGGTGATCGACGGCCTGCCGACCTCGGCCAAGGACATGCTCGCGAACCGCCGCGCGACACTCGCAGCCGCCAAGGCCACCAGCACCGGCATGGCGCGCGTGACCTCGGACGCTGGCGCCTCGTCTAGATCTGCATCACCAGTCCCGGCGGCCAAGTCGAAGATTCCGGGACACGGGTCACCTGCGTCTAGATTGTCTCGCGACATGACGCCGCAGCGCTCGGGTACTGCCTCGCCGATCGGAGGAAGGCCGGCCTCGCGCGGTATTCCAACAGCATCGAGATTGGCACAGCCCTCCGCGGTGCGCAGCATACAGCCGCCATCTGGCATGCAGCCACCGAGTTCCATCGCGCGCCCCGGGTCACAGGCCAGGCGCACCGCTCCTCCTGCCGACGAGGAGCCGCCACGACGCCCTGCTGCCGCTGCCCGCCCGTCCATGATGCCTTTGACGCGGGCACCGGCGCCCGCACTGTCGCCGGCTGCCGAGCTCATGGAGGCGATTCGCACCGAGGACATTGAAGACGCCGCCGAGGCGTTGAAGGCTGCGTCGGCGATGCTCGAGGAGGATGACCAGTCGTTTGTGAGCGAGGCGCGCCAGTTCATAGACGTGCTGTGCTGGCAGCTGGACCAGCTGGGGACGGACGTCGTCGTACTGCTCGAGCACGACAACCTCCGCCGCGTCAAGCACCTCATGCGCACCATCCACCTGGCGTTTGGCCGCTCGAACATTGTCAAGAGGTTAAAGCTGGAGCAGCTTGAGAAGCTGTTCGGCGGGATCAGACGCCACTACGCCATACTCGATGTGTGGGCGGAGCAGGAGGGCGAGGGGATCCCCGCCGCCAACGACCTGCGCGACTACATGTCGATGGTGCTGAGCTCGATCATCTCCTCGCCGCCCCGAGACGTCGTGTACACGATGCTGTTCGATTCGCTCGTCGCGTTGTGCAAGGACCAGCGACCGGGCAACACGGACAAGCATGCGGCAAGCGAGATCGGCGTCATCCTGCAGTGCACGTACAAGCGCGTTCGGACTGTTGACAACGACCTGCGCAACTCGCGCATCCAGGCCGGCACGCTGCTCGCCATCATCGAGAACTTACTGCAAGTGATTCCTCCCGTGCAGTGGCGCCGCAGGCCCAACCAGGGCTTACCGCACGGCGACCTGCCGCTGCGCGTCATCAAGACGCTACTGCAGCGCGTGATCGTGTACACCAAGGAGATCAACGTCGGCATCTACGACCTGCTGCAGGAACAGTTTGGCGCGGACGCCGATATGACGACCGTCTACTCATACATCTTCCGCATCTGTAAGCTTTACATGTCGCATCATCAGCTGACATCAGCCTCCGCGGACGACAGGTCAGCACCCACGCCGCCAGTCACCACACCGGCGCTCGAGGCGCCGCAGCCCGTACGGAGACGCTCGAACGGCACGTCCGAGAGGCCGGTGTCCGTCTCGAGTGCTGGTACGCGCTCCTCCATGGGGCCGGACACGCTCGCCCCGCCGATCCAGAAGAGCCCATCGCGCGACGTGTCCGAGGCCGAGCGCCTCGTCCGCCGCCTCACGGACCCGAGGGACAGCGAGCAGCGCCTGAACGAGCTCCACGCGTTCATGAAGGCGAGCGACAGCAACGAGACGGAGGCGCGCGCGGCCATCGCCTCGATCCTGAACCCGGCAGCGCAGACGTTCGTCTGGCGCGCCCTCGACCGCCGCTCCGAGGCCGCCGAGCCCCGCTCCCCGCCCCCCACCTCGCCCGTCAAGAGCGTGCGCGACCTCCCCTCCCCGCCGCTGGCGGGCACGGGCCTGCCGGGCGGCCTGGGCTCTCGGCGGATCAGCGGTCTGTCCGGCCCGAGCGGCGCGAGCTCCGGTACTTCTTCTGCTACGAGCAGCACGAGCACGGGCCCCCGCCCGGCGAGCATGATAGACCGCAGTGCGCCGGTCGACGACCAGCTGGCGCAGCTCAAGGCCGTGTTTGGTCGCGCGACGAGTAGACACTCGGGCGGCACGCCGACAAAGTCCCCCACCAGACCCGTCAGCGAGTTTGAGCCCGCCGCGCCGCGCCCGGCGCTTCCCAGACCCATGAGCGAGTTCCAGCCCAGGGGGGAGATGTAGTTGTATCATTGCATGGATTGCATTGTCGAGCGAGAAGGGATCATGTGATCCGTACGAGCGGTGTTGAGCACAGCAACGGGTGTGGCATGAGGTCAGCAGATCAGCGGCGATCCGACAAGTCGTCGAATTGCCACCCAACATTCGCCACCCACCAACCTGACACCTTGACGGCGACGCGTCCAACGAACGCTTGGCGCTCCAGCTCCAGCCGCTCTCCGTACCTTGTCCCGTATCAGTATATCAAGTGACGAGGAGCCCGAGCTGATGCACATGCGCGCACGCTTGGCAAGCGATGTGAGGGCGGCACGGAGAGGCGGTGTACCTCCGCGTCACGTGGACGGCCAGCCGAACATGACGCGTCCACGAGTGCGAGATGTTGAACTGGTCCACTCTTTACAACTGCTTTGCTCATCGTGACCTCTTGTTCAATCCATCTTCCCCTTCCTCGACCAGCGCGTACGCGTATCTTATCTGGCAAGCTCCACAGCCCCCCATCCTCTACCCCCACAGCCCCCCATCCTCTACCCCCACAGCCCCCCATCCTCTACCCCCAAGCCCCCCATCCCTCCCCCCCCCCCCCCCGCGATGCC
>JAMALN010001045.1:0-12583 GCA_023630115.1 Cutaneotrichosporon sp. PK4640 | reverse complement strand
AGCGTCGCAACAGCCTCACCACACCCCCGGACCTGGCGGGGCGCTGAGCTTGTCTCCCTGGCGCCGTAAGCCATTGACGGCCAGCCTGGATCGCCCGGGTCGTCTGCAGCCTGCAGGGCAGGCCGGACATGCATGTTCTCAGCGCTCTGGAGTGGGACCAGGAGAAGGGCAGAAAGTGAGGCGCGCGCTCTAAGCTTGAATTGATTGTTTACAACACACCGCCCAACTGACAGCCGGCCCCGGTTCCTGGTGCCTTGGACACATACAACACCAGGGGGTCCCGTCTCCGTCTTTAGCCTCGGGTCCTCGGACACGCCGCCAGAGGGATGGCAGAAGGTTCGGTAAGGCGTACGACGACTGAAACAGAGGGGCCCAGGCATGTGGTGGGCAGCTGGGCGGCGGGGGAGTGGTAAGGGCGCTGGGGTTGCCGTTTGAGGAAGCGGCCTCTCGTCAGCGGGAGGGGCGGACGACGCTGATGAATTGGCTGGTAATGGAATTGGCTCACACTGCAGATGAGCCTGGGAGAACATTCAGAAGAGGGTGGGGGTGCAGGCGAGAGCTCAGCCCGCCGAGCGCTGCCCACTGCGGCTTGCCATTCGCCGGAAGACTGGCAGATGGGTAAGGGCAAGGGCAAGGTGGTTGGTTGGATGTCAACATTGACGACGGCGCCACGTGAGATGCTGTGAGGCACCAAGCATGCCGAGCAGTGTCCGGAGCGCTCGAGTTTGGGGGCCTGGCGCGGCATGAGGTGTAGAGGCTTGGCGGACATGGTTCCGGTTTACACGGTTCGCGACGCGTGTGACTTTGGTCCGCCCGGTGGGGTGGAAGAGGCCACGAAGATTACTCGGAAGCGGGCCTCGACGCGTACTCTCATGTCGTGAACTGTGCGCCAGTCACCTGAGGATTCCAGTAGCCTGTGAGGTGAGCAACGGCGACGTTGTCATGATGAGCGTCGCTGCCGCTATGAGGATCGTCGGATCCATTAATACTCTTCATTAGCCTTTGGTATTAGTCCCCGGTCCTAATACAGGTGCCCTCCACGTGTATTTGGTTCCGTCAGGCTTGACGTCAACGCCACCCAGCGCTGGATCGCTGATGCTGAGCGATAACATCTCTCTCCAGACCACCAACTGCCTCTCGCTCGCCATCATGGTCCTCGTGCTCGTGATCGGGGACCTCCACATCCCCACCCTCACCCACGACCTCCCCGCAAAGTTCAAGAAGCTCCTGGTGGGTGTCCCGCTCTCAAGCTACCCACGCGGTCGCGGCCTCGACTGGCCAGAATAATCCTCGAGTACCCGCTGACCCCAGGTCCCCGGCAAGATCCAGCAGATCCTGTGCACCGGCAACGTCAGCGACAAGGAGACGCTCGACTACCTCCGCACCATTGCCCCCGAGTTACATGTTGTGCGCGGCGAGTATGACGATGTGAGTTGGACCTTCCTTCCAGCGTTCAGCTAGCGTATTCAGGCGAAGCTGACAGCAGAACTCGCACTTCCCGCTCTCCCTCACGATCCCGCACCAGAGCGTCCGCATAGGCCTCGTCCACGGCCAGCAGGTCGTGCCCGCTGGCAACCGCGACATGCTCGCCGCCCTCGCGCGCCAGATGGACGTCGACGTCCTCATCAACGGGGGCACGCACCGGTAAGCTTACTGCTGTCCCATAGCTGACAACAGCTTCGAGGCGTTTGACTTTGACGGCCGCTTCTTCGTCAACCCCGGCAGCGCGACGGGCGCGTTCAGCGGCCTCGACGGGTGAGCTAAAAGGGATCCTTCGAGCTAACAGCAGCGACTCGACGCCCTCGTTCGCCTTACTCGACGTGCAGGGCCCCGTCATTGTCACCTATGTGTACCAGCTTGTCGACGGCGAGGTGAGCTGCCAGGTGCTGAATAAGCTGACACCAGGTCAAGGTCGACAAGGTCGAGTACCGGAAACCGGACCCACCACGAGACGGGCAGCAGGACCTGACCTCGGCGTGGTGAGGCGCTGTACGGACTTGTATGCGACGACTCGAGACGCTTCCTCACAGGCACTGACGGCTAACTGTGTCTGGTCGAGGGGCCTGCCGGGGCGCAGGGCCTTTGGGGATGCCCTTGCCGGACGGCGCGGTCACAGTATAAGATAACAGCACATGCGGCAAAGGCAGTGGCTGAGCTGCGCAGGTTTCCTCCGCTGAGACGGAGCGCACTGGGTTCTGGATGAGCCCAGCGGTGACCTCTGCGAGCCTTTCAAGGGACACACGCTCCACGACCTCTTGGACGACAGGCACCACCCTCCCTTCACGGCGAGGCCGCTGTCGGGATGCACCACCGTCCAGGAAGCGAGATGTGCGTGGACTGGCGGAGCTGCGACCATGGACATATGGCGGGTGACGCCCACTTCGTGCCCGAGAGGTGGACTGGGGTACATGTCGGACGGCTGCCCTCCGCCTCCACTTCAGCCGCTCTCCGGCGCTTGCTCTGAGCCCGAGGTCGACCGGAACCCGGGAACGGGGGCAAGGCCTCGTACGGACGGGCAGATGAGCGCCGAGCGGCTTCCGACAGGCGCCGCGCACGACCGGGCGGACCTGGCCAGTGCGTCCCCCCAGCTCGCACCTTGGTTATCCCCCGCTCCCCCGTGAGCCCTGGTGAGACCAGAAATCCCCGCGCGTCGGGTGCATCTCTACGCCCAGGTCGCGCGCCTCTCGGGTCTGTCATGGACGCCGTGGGAGGCTGGCCTTCTGCCATTAGGGTCTGGGTCCACTTCGCCGCCGCCGCAACCATCAGCCTAAGGTTTCGGCCAGCCGAGGCCGCGGTCCTGCCACCCAGGGACGACCTGGCTCGGGTAGAGTTGAAGAGGTGATAGCCAGCGACTCTAGCGCCAGATTGAGGGCCGACAGGGTGAAAGGCAGATGAACTGTCAGAGATTGGCATGGTCCGGTACGCAAGCGCCAACCTTCGAAACCGCCTGGTTTGTGAATGTGCCTCTGCCAAGTTTCGGCCGATAGAGCAGGCGGTCACTGCGGCGGCACTGAGCAAGCGCCTCACGTACAGCGAGGTCCTCCGATGCTCAGCTGGGAACGCTGTTTCCAATCTTGCTTGTCGACTTTGACCACCTGCGCGAGGAATGTTCTCCCGGGTGGCGCATCGGCCCTGCGGCGGTACGGCACAGCCCGGCACAGCTGGCCGGGCCCTGACTGCCCCGCCCCGACGCCCATGCGGGGTGCGCTCGTGGCCTCCATCGTCGCTTCACGCGCGTCGTCACTGCCTTCCGACGCGCGCTCGACGTTGCCAGTGAGCCTGACGCGCCGGCGTTGCTTCCGACGAGGTTGGGTCACGGGACATCAGGCCGCCGACGAGCCTCACCTTGCCACATGGCTGTCGAGACCTGTGTATACACCTCTATATCGCGGGCTGTGTCACCTCTGCAGCTCTGATCGCTCAGAGATGTGGCGCTGCATCGCCCAGAGTGTACATGTGTACGAGTGTATCCAAACAGACGGGCAATCGCTCGGACGCCAAGACGCGATTCAGGCACTCGGGCGCAGTTGGGAGCAGCCGGGACCCTGAATAGGGCGGGATTCCTGAAGCGAGCCGAGTAACAAGCTTGATCCATTCAACATCTCTGCTCCTCACTTTCTCTTTCTCCTCATTCCTCTTCCTCGTCAACACTCCTTCGCCCAGCTCAGCTGCACGACCTCTGCGCCGCGTCGCCGTCCGCGTCACCTCCCTCTCGCTCTCGCGCCACCAACCACACCCGCCCCCGCGCCGCCACCATGGCCGCCGCCGCCCCGACAGACTTCTACGCGTCGATGATGAATGACCCCCAGTTCAGCGACATCTTCGCCAACCCCCTCTACTCGTCCATATTCAACGGGGGCGAGTACTCGTCCCTCCTCAACTCAGTCCTCTCGCAGTACTCGGACCTCCTTACCGGCGTGACCTTCGCCACGGACGGCGGTGTGGCGACGCCCACGCCGACCGGCCCAACGCCGACGAATAGGCAGACGGGCGGCGTGCAGACTGGCACTGTCGCGCAGACCGGAGGTGTGCAGGGCGGGGAGGGCGGCACCGTCTACGTCACGGAGACCTCGTCCTCCAAGTCGGGCTCTGGCGCGCCCATCGGCGCCATCGTCGGCGGCGTCGTTGGTGGCGTCGTCGCGCTCGTCCTCCTCGGCGTGCTGATCTTCTGCTGCCGCCGCCGCCGCAAGGGCATGACGGAGCAGGACTTCCTCATCGACGACGAGCACCAGCCCGTGCACCAAGTCCAGCCGTTCGCGCCCGTCACCCAGCCGCCGCTGCACCCCCCGCAGCCGTTCAACAACGACCCCAAGGGCCTGGCGCCACCAGGCCTCTCGAGCGGGTACGCGACGTCGTCCCCCTCGTCCCACACCGGCTTCCCGTCCAGCTACCCGTCGTCGCCGTACAGCCCGCCGTCCAGCGGCCCCTTCTCCGCCTCGTCGTCGTCCTACGAGCCCTCGAGCCCCGGCAAGCTCCCGCCCCCCACGGGCCCCGCGCCAGTGGTCGAGCACGCCGTGGACGCCGGCGCTGTCCCGCCCCCCGTGCCGGCCAAGGAGATCTTGCCGCCCATGTACGACCCCAGCTGGTCGGGCGGGCAGCGATGAGCGGTGAGGAGGACCGTGCGCGGTGCGAGGAGGGCCTACATTCGCTATATTTCATTGTACTTTGGTTCTGCGACTTATTTTCGCTCTTCGGGTGGGACGCGAGCAGCACGGCGCGTGCGAGAGCGCGAGTGGATGGGCTCGCCACCGAGGCCGAGGTGGCGCGAGCGCGTTGGGCGGGAAGCGAGAAGCAGGCGCGGAGAAGTCCGAGCGCGGTATGCGACCTGACCGCTACAGCTGGAGGCTGGAGGTTGACGCGACTGATCTCACGAACGCGAATGTGCTTGGTCCTGTCGGCGAATCGGTATGCACTGCAACTCAAAGCCCGCTTCCTCCTCTGAGCTCGCCGTCCGCAGCTTACCTACTCGTGGGCAGCCCACCATGGTCGTGTGCAGCTGCCGACGAGCGTCACCATCGCCCCCAATAGCGGACGATCCACGCTCCAAGCCGATGCTCGTGGACCCTGTGTGCTTGACGACAGCGCCAGTGACGCTCTAACCACCAATGACCCTTCCAAACAGTGCGCGCTGCGACGCTAACGAAGCCACGCCGCGGTGATCGTGTTGGAGACTGCGGGCGCAGTGACAATTCAGACACCAACCTCGTCACTGTTACGGAGCATTCACTAACGGTGTTGTTGGGACAACAACATCTCACCACCTCACCTCGTCACCTCGCTGTCTCCTCCAACACTTCTCTTACATTCATCCCACCACCTCCCGGGCTCGACACACGCGTCCACGTACCTCACAAGCGCGTTCGACAGGCTCGCCCCCTTTACTCCATCCACGCCCAGCAACAGCGACACGCCATGGACGACATGTTCGCCCTGGTGGCGGGCGACTACATGGCAGCCAACCCGTCGCTGCTGGCCGACCCGACGTTCATAAAGCAGCTCCACGTCTCGTACACCCTCCTGGCGAACCCGAGTTTCTCCTCACACCTCGCCTCCCTCGTCGCGCGTCAGGAGGCCACCGCTGCTCCGTCCCCCACTTCCGACCCGAGCACGCTCCTGGGATCCGTGGTCACTGCCGTCATCATCACTGGGACTGCCATCCTCCACAACCCTCCGAGCCCGACAAGCGTCACTCCAACCTATCCACCCACCCCACCGCGCTTGGGCAGCGCGATCTCCGGATCGTCCGTTGTCAGGACCGCGGCACCTGCGTCCACCCCCAACACTCTCCCGAGCCCAAGCTTCGCCGCCGCCACCCCGCTCTTAGCCACGGCAAGCCCCACGCCGACCCCCACCGAGTCCCAGACCTCCGACTCCACCACGGCCCTCATCGGCGCGATCGCGGGCCTCGTCGCCGCCGGCATGTTCGCCCTCATCGGCGTCTACCTGTTCCGCTACCACCGCCGCCATCGCAAGCCCCGCGCTGTCTCCATCACCTCGGGTAGCCCCATCACCCTCCAGCCCTATCCGAGCCAGGACGGCGCGAACACGACCCACCTCCTCTCCATGTTCCCGGACCGGCCTATGTTCTCCGACACCGCGCGCCCCAGCGCGCCGAAGCCAAAGCCCACCCCGAACGAGTACCGCGCGGTCGACGGCGGCCCGGTGCTGCCTCCGCTGTACGATCCGCGCTGGGGCACGGAACGCGCCTAAAGAATAGATCACGTCGTGTGCTTGGAAGTGGCAGTATACACGTGCCTCAGCCTTATAGCTTGTAGATGGTGGTTGTAGCCTAGACACAGTGACTGTAGGCGGCGGTGACTTGCATACTTGGTGTCGAGCACTGGCCGGAAAGTGGGCAGGTCTGGTGGATGTGTGGTGCGGAATGGACGTTGGGGCTGTGTCTGTTCATTCCTGGCGCGTCCTTTGCAGACACCTCGAGCACAGCCTTGCCACCAAGCGACAAGTAGATGATGAGCGACGACCATGCATGCATCCGACTATCCACCACGTCCCACACCATGTCCACCGCCAAGCTCTCGAAGGGTGCCCTCGCCGGCATCATCATCGGCGCCAACCTCGCCTTCCTCCTCCTCCTGGCCATCATCTACTGTGTCCGCTACTTCCGCAAGCTCGACCACGATTCCCAGTTCGACCGCCAGATTCCCGCGCTGGCGCCAGCACCCCGACTTGCACCCACCCATGCACGCCGACCGGAGAGCGACCCAGAGGCACAGAAGGGGGAGGGGTTGATTCGCGCGGTCCGCGCACCCCTCATGTGATCGGGCTGTTCTTGTCCCTGGCCACTACATCCCATCATTGCGGCCCGCCCACCTCAGCACCACCACATCCATCGCGAACCCTCTCACCACAACGCCATCGCCAGCCTCATGCCCTCCCCCGGCGCCATCGCGGGCATCGTGATCGGTACCGTCGGCGGCACCGTCCTCCTCCTCGCAATGTGTCTCTGGGCGCTCAAAGTCGGGATTCGCCGACACCGGCGGGACAACTGCACCCCCAATGGCTCGAAGGGTTTCTGGACGTACGACGAGGGTGTGGTCTGGTGCGAGCCGGAGCTCGATCCCAGCTTCCGCATGCTTGGGGCGCGGTGTGTCGGCGAGGACGTCGAGTTGGGCATGTCCAAGCCCGCGACATGACGTGCGGAATGCGGTGCCCTCAGGTACTCGCACCACACTGCCCGTTATCTCACCATGCAGGACGCGAGCGCTCCCGCCGATCCGCCCATCGACTGGAGCCGCGGCACCACGTCGTGCGGTTCCGGGACCCCGCAACGTTCCCATGCTAGCATCAACCGCTCTCCAACACTCCATCACCCACTCCCCATACATGGGCCTCAGCCCCGGCGCGATCGTCGGCATCGTGTTCAGCTCCATCGCGGGCGACTTCCTCGTCGTCGGCGCCATCGCCCTGATAGCGTACGCGACCTGCGGCGGGCGTCCGCGCGGGACACGCAGGGCGATCTGGACGTACACCGAGGGCGTGGTCTGGAACGAGCCGCCGCTGGACCCGAGCTTCCGATTGCTTGGGGTGCGCTGTCTCGGCGAGGACGTCGAGCTGGGCGTCCCGCGGGCACGGCCGGCATCGACTGCGGCATCGACCACAACATTGAGCTCGCCCGTTTAGCTCCCGCACCCTGTCACCCGCCAACATATCCCTCTGCACCCCCCTCCCGCCGGGTGCAATGTTTACAACCTCCGCTCCATAGCATCCTCCGGTGACTTCCTTGTCATCCGTTGTGTCTCAACTTCCGCCTCCGCCCGCCGTCGTGCCCCGGCACGATCGCAGACATCGACATCGTTGCTACCGCCCGGAGCATCCTCAACCACGCTCTCCTCACAGGCCTGCCTGGCGGTGAGCGCACGATTCAGCTGCCTTCCAGCCCGTGGGAGACCATCCCGACCCCCAGCAATGGTGACGGCCAAGTGGGCCATCAATGCGCTCTTCGCCCTCGCCGCCGCCTTCATCGTGCAGACGTAAGCACTCGTCGGGATCGTGTGGGCCGTCAAGATGGTAGTAGAGCGGTACCGCCGCCTGCAAGCAGGGCGGGAGGCCGCCGCCATCGCAGCGGCCGTCTAGCCGGGTTCCGAACAAGGCGCGAGGGCGGTGCACACAAGTGCTTCCTCACCGACCGGATCGAAGAGATACGTTCTGCCCACTCCTCCATGAAGATCACACTCGGCGCCATCATCGCCATCGCCCTCGGCGCCGCATCCGCCCTCCTGCTCCTTACGTACCTCGTCGTCGGCGCCATCTGGGCCGTGTCGGCCATGCGGGGGTCGCGACGCGTGCGTCACGTGGGTGCGGATCCAGTGTAGCCTAAAGTTCACCATACCACACCGCCTCCACCGCCCCTCTGCGGACTCGTGACCTGGCCGGTGGCGGTGGCCAGCTCCCCGAGTTCGGCCTGTGGGCGTGCAAACGCGGGTGCTGCCGCCCTCCGCCAGCTTTTCGCCGTCGAGCCTGGCGTACATGCCCACGAATGCCATGGCGACCACTGGCCGCCGCCTTGAGCTTAATAAGCTTCTCCCACCACAATCATCCCTCACCAGCCCTCGTCGCCACCCAACACCGAACACAATGGGCCTCTCACCCGGCGCAATCGCCGGTATCGTCCTCGGCTCGATTGTCGGCGCCGTCCTCCTCTTCTGCGCCTGCGCGCTAGTATTGTTTGTCGTGATATTCTTGCACGATGATCCGAAGCCTGGGGTTTGCTGTGGGTGGTGGCCCAGACCGCAGAGGCAGACCCAGACAAGCCCCTGCTAGGGGACGAACACGCGGCGTAGCGGAGCGCGGCCGCAACTCGACAATGGTCGGCACTTGTAGTGGGCATACATGTATGGGCAGATCCTCTTTCGGTGGGTGCCGCATGAACACCGGCGGGTGTGGAAGTGACTGCAATCCACAACAAGGTTTAGGCTGGCATCGCCTCCAGCCGTCAGACACCTGATAACGCAACAACATCTCAACTCATCTATCACACAACCCAGGTTGCAACCAGCTCGATGTGCCCTAGCTCTTGTGGGACCAAGGCTCCCCGTCTCCGCGCTGCTGTCTCAGCGTACATGCATTCGCGCTCTCCCTCCATTGCAAGGAGGGTTTTTCCCGCACTGCCCCTGCTTATTGCAGCCTCCGACATAACATCCCCTCCCCCGGATTCACAATCGCCCCACCCGCGCCTGACTTTGCTAACCCCGCTTGTGGCATCACCCCACCATGTAACCGATTCTTGATTTCCCGCCCCCCTACTCCTTCTACATGCATCAAACAACTTCTACTGCGTTCCTTGTGTACTGCTCTTCATCTCCCTATCTTTTCAAGGCCTCTGGAGCAGTTTGAACGCTGCTGCAGACGACATGAAAAGTAGTCGCATCACGTGACCTACCATTTACCTCCGTTCCCCACCAAACATTGCCCAAACATTCATGCCTTCACAACTAACCCCTCCCTCCGTCTTCTCTCCTCATCCTCAACCGCCCGCACCGTCTCTCTTCCTCTCACTATGCCCCCCCGCAAGGCCGCCAAACATCGCTCCGCGCCTACTGCCTCGTCGTCCGTCCCCGATCCAACCCCGACGTACGACGCCTCCACCTCCCTCTCACCTTTCACTCCCGTCCCAGAGTCTGCCATCCCTCCCGCCTTGCTCGATTCGCTATCTCCAGATCAGCGCATCTTCGTCAACGAGCATTGGGCTGACGACCCTCTGTGGGGTTCGCCTCAGCGACACGCTCACTATACCCGCTTTATAAACGACCTCAACATCCCGGCGATTCAACCTTGGTATCACGCCTCGCCTTGGACCCTTCCCCACGTTGCTCGTCGCTTTGGTCTTGAGCCCTTTCTCCCAACCAAACAACTCTCACATGTCCACAACTGGGGCACCTCCCGACTCCGCGGTCTCTCCTGCTTGGCCAACCCTGTCGACCACCCCAAGTGGACCGAAAAGTCTGCCATCCCCCCGAAGTGTCATCAGATGCATTGGCCTGCCTTCGTCTACACGTATGTTTGTTCTATCTCTCCTTGCTTTGTCTGACATCAGCCACCCCGATTGGTCCTGCGACCAAGCAACTCAAGTCGGTATCCCTACCCTCATCTCCAAATGGGACCACAACGGCAAGGCCTCCTCGTGTCTCCTCTGTTACCAACACCAGTACAGGGGTTGTCCCGTCAGCAAAAAAGTCTTAGACGCCGGCGTACAAGCCCCCCTTGACGACCTTCATCCTGATGGTCCCTCCCCCACAACTGAAGGCCACACCGTCCCAGATGTCCCCGACGACGACGACTTTGACGATGTGGACCAGTCCCAGTATGACATCCAGTCAACCCCACGCTCTCATCTATCCTCTCCTCTTTCTCCGCCGTTCGACACTCCCTCTCCTCCCGTTGCCGACGATCCTCCCGCTGAACTCCCCTCGCGGTCCATCACCCTTCCGCCCATGCCTGGCTCTCACGCTCGGCGTACTCGTCAAACTTCCGCTGCCGCTACTTCTGTCTCCAACCGCGCAGTCCCTCCCCCCAGCCGTCGTCCCACGCGTCCCACCGCCTTCCCTTCCTGCAGTTCCGGCGCCTCTATCCCAACACTTGCTCCTCCCTCGGCTCTCCCACCGTCTCCCTCCTCCTTGTCTCGCCCTCCTCTCACCACCACCACCCCTCCTGCATCTCCCTCCCTTAACACCTCGTCGATCCCTCTCCCTGCTGTCGAAACCAATCCCCTCTCTCCCGCTTCCCCTGCCCCGCCTCCCGTCGACTTGCTCAAACGCACTCACCAAGTTACATTCGGTGATACCCTCCTCCAGCCGGGGTCCAAGCGCCCTGCGTTGGGGCAGCCGCCTGCTTTCGGCCCTACAATCTCCAGCCTCATAGCTGACTTCAAGCTTCCCGCCGACTTGTTCTCGCATCCCTCCCTCCCCTCCGGAGTGTCTCCAAACTCGACGGTCTCTTCCTCCACCCCTCTGCCTCCACCTCCCGCCACTACAACACCTCTTCTCTCTTCCCACCCTGCTCCCTCCCTCTCCTCTTCTCTCACGAATCCCTCCTCGCTTCCCCCTGTTCCCCCCTCCCCGTCGACGTCGAGCTCCCGGTTCGCTACTCTTCAGCAAGACCTCGCTTTACTCTTTGAGCACGTTTCTTCACGTGCCTCTGCTCGCGCATCTCTTCTGCAGCAGCAGCAAGCCGAGATGGGCGAGCTTCGACGCAACAACGAGTCTCTCCAACGCCGCGACAGAGAGTGGCGCCTTCTCATCGGCAAGCAGCAAGCCCGCATCCAAGACGACTCCGCTTCCCTTGACAATCTGACTGAGCAGCTTTCTGCTGTGCAAGCTGAGCTTGCCCACGAACGCCAACGTGTCTCGGACGTTCATGAATCCCTCGCCACCGCCGAGGGTGAGGTTGTTCGGCTCGGCGAAGAACTCCAGGCGTCCCAGACGGAAACACGACAGCTCGCCCATGCCATTCAACAGCTCCCTGGTATCCTCAACGCTCGCAACCCCCCCGACGTGAAGCGCCTTGAAGATTCTCTCCGCGCCGCCGAAGACGCCCACGCCAAGGAGATCATTTCTCAACGCGAGATGTTCACCTCGGCTCTCCAGGCTTACCGCGACGCCGTTCTCGCCTCGTTTCCTGCTGCCAATGGTTCGTCGTCTCCTCTCCCAGTGCCCCAGTCTGACTTGCAGTCATCGAGTGTCCCGTCCCCTTTGCTTCTCCCCTGCCGACGAGGTCTGAAGACTCACCAGGCTCGGTGTCTGCGCCGGCGTCCCCTTCCGCTACCCCGACCGTGTCGGCTACCGTTCCAACCGCACACGTTTCATTGGCGTCGCCCAACCATTCTGGTCTCGCGCCGTCCCGCGATCCGTCACCCTCTTCTGCTCTAGCCCTCGACCTCTCTCCCACTGCCCCTCCTTCCCTCGACACCGATCTTCCCGTCACCGAGACCTCCCCATCTTCTTGACCCCGCAGCCCCACCTCTTCTCGGTGTTCTCCGTATTGTTCACAGTCATCCATGCTCATCTGTTCCTCCAAACATTGCCGCTCTTCAGCAGCTTTCTCTACATTCACCCCCGCCGTACTGCGCACTCCCTCACCTCCGAACCTGTATCCCAACCTGTATCCCCTCATGTTCTGACGCGGTGCGTGCTGAGCCCATCCGAAGTGGAACCCCCACAAGATCCCCATCCCTCCCAAGTGTAGCTGCGGAGACCTCCTTGCTGGCCACAACAAGAGCTTGCGGCCGGGCCAAGTACGTGCCCTGCAGTGGCCCAGTGGTCCGCGCTGACTCTCAGGTCACCTGAACACCGACGCCCCCGAGGTCAAGCTTCTCTTGAGCCATGACCCTCAGCTGAAGGGGTCGCTGAGTCAGTGCCTCCTCGTTATCAGCTGACGCGCAGCCGTGGTCACTCAACCGGACCAGACCCCCATCCCCGCCGAGTCTGACTGGGGCGAACTCATTGCCGGCCACAATAAGAGCTTCAGATACGTCCCGGCGTACGGCGTTCATGTCACGCGCCGACCGCCCGATGAGAGTGCGATGCTCACCGTGCGTAGCGCCGTTCCCGTGATGTCGTCCGTCGAC
>JAMALN010001044.1:0-12599 GCA_023630115.1 Cutaneotrichosporon sp. PK4640 | reverse complement strand
TCGACCCCGCGGTCAAGGCCATGAAGGCCGCGCGCAAGGCCCACCGCGAGATGGGCCCCAAGGTCTACTGGTGGATCGTCACTGGGCTGGTGTTCGTCATCGGCCTCCTCCATCTCATCGGGTTGGCGCGCGCGTGGATGATCCGGCGCCGCGGTGCCCGTCGCCTTGTAGAGACCCACTCTTCAGCAACGTCGTCGCCAACCTTGGCCGCCACCAACGAGAAGGGCGGGCCCCTTTCCCTCCCCTCGGCCCCGCCTGCTGTTCCGCGTGCCCAGCCTGGACTCTCGACGGCCGCCCGCGCTGGCCGTGCCCTCTTCAACAACTACGCGTATGTGCGCGTGTTCCCGCTGTGGATCTTCTCGCACACAAGCGCCGCGGAGATGTGGTGGACCGCCGCGTACACTGGCATCGTGCTCGGCCTCGCCTTCTGGTCTGCTCGTTTCAACGGAGTGATGGACTATGCCAACCCCATGGGTTACGCTGTGAGTTCGGAATGTTAAAAACTCCGTTCCGCATTCCGCATCAGTGACTAACCTCAGTCGTTCATGCAACTGCCTCTCATCGTTGGCCTCGCCTCCAAGAACAATGTCCTCTCGGCCATCACTGGCATCAGCTACGAGAAGCTCAACTACCTCCACCGTGCTGCGGGGCGTGTGTGTGTGCTCACCACCTGGATCCACTGGGCCAAGTGGGTGGAGAAGGGTCTCGGCAAGCACGGGCCGGGAACCGAGATCTTCCTCACCGGCGTGCTCGGGGCCACAGCCCTCACCCTCATGTTCTTGAGTAGCTTTGCGCTTGTGCGCCGCATCGCGTACGAGTTCTTCCTGCTCGTCCACATCCTCATGGGCGTCATCTTCCTGGTGGCAGTGTACTTCCACAGCCCCAACCGCTGGTTCCAGCACTGGGTGTGGCCGAGCCTGTTCCTCTGGGGTCTGGATCGATTCGTGAGCTTTGGCCGCATGGTCGTCGTCAACAAGGCGTGGCTGCTCCCCTTCCGCAACAAGCGCGAGCAGCACAGCGCATGCACCGTCGAGCTCGTGTCGCCCGAGGTTCTGTGCCTGCGTGTGCGCCGCCCCCTCTTCCGCTGGAGCGCCGGCCAGCACGCCTTCATCACCATGCCCGGCGTCGCGCTCCTGCGTTACGAGCAGCACCCCTTCACGATCGCCAACATCCCGGACGCCACGGGTGAGGCTGTCTTCCTCATCCGCGCCCAGACGGGCTTCACCCGCCGCCTTGTCGACCGGCTTACCTCTACCAAGGACGAGATCAACTGCTATCTCGACGGGCCGTACGGCACGCCGCACGACCTGAACCATTACGGCGGTGTGCTCCTCGTGGCCGGCGGTACGGGCGTGACGCACGTTCTCGCGCATCTGGCGGCAATCGTCAAGGCCTCGCGTGAGGGCGCGTCGGCCTGCTCGGTGGTCCGCCTCGCATGGAACGTCCGCGAGGAAGAAGCAGTGGCGTGGATCGCACCGATGCTCAACACCGCGCTCGCCGAAGGGACGGGCAACGTGCGTGTATGCGTCGACATCTTCGTCACGCGCTCCCACCTCGCGGACGAGCCGAACGCCGAGGAGTGCCCGGTGTCCCACCACCCGCACGCCGGGAACGAGGACACACCGGGCGAGACGCCAATGTTCTCCCCAGACGAGACCCCCGCGCACACCCCCGGTGGCTCTCCGAAGGAGCTCAGCCCGCGTTCAAGCTCCGAGGCGATCGAGAAGGGCGTCAAGAACGAGAACGTGTCCAAGGCGCTGCGCTATGGCCTCACCGGGCCGGCCGCCACGGCCGTCGCGTTCCACCGTGGGCGCTCGAATGTTGAGATGCTCCTCCGCACTGACATTGACGCCGTGCCCGCGGACACGGCCGGTGTTGCCGTGGGCGTCTGTGGACCCACCACGCTTATGCTGGACGCGCGCCGCGCGGTCTGCAGCGTCAACTCTGCTGGGGCCGTGCTCAAGGGCCAGACCCCCATCGACTTGTACTCTGAAACGTTTGGCTGGTGAGACAATGTGTTAGATAGGATTGTAATACACGCCTGCGAGCGTTTCACATGACATGATGAGTGCTACGCCCAGTGAGCGGGAGGTCATTTCAACCGAGGAAAACGCCGACCTTGGAAACACGGGTGATCCGAGATGGTCACCGGGGGTGCGCCGGACGGACACGTGGGCCGCGGCCGTTGAGCGCTCGATCACTGGAACTGCCACTTTGCAGCGCCGAGCGCGGGGGAGTGTGGGGCTTTTCACTGGGGGTGGGGTCGTGGGCGAATGAGGTGGAGCCCAAGTAGGGCGAGGTGGTGTAGGTGATGTGGGCAACTTCACACTGGTTGACGGCCCCACGCTCGGGAAAACGACCTCTCAGGCACATCCGGCCGGCACTCCAACATCCGTGGTCCATCAGCGTCCGTTTGTCCACTGTGGCGTGAACAATTGCGTGGTCTGCCTCGATTTGGTGACGAGGAGAATGGTCTGCTGGGCCAGAAGTATGGCGCAGACTGTGTGTGGCGTTGTGATGATTCTGATGTTGCGGCATGAAGATCACGCGCGGGAAGGTGAGACATCGAACGGTGGAGAGCATGCCGATCATTTGGCCCCCCTGCGCCGTTGATCGTCGTAAAGTGGCACACCGCTCACCGCCTTGCCACTTCTTGCAGCCACATCCATCTAGCATGCATGTGCCTTCACTTCTCTGGTACCCATTCCTCCCAACCTCGCTCGATGCGCGATTCACCACGGTCGGCGAGCCCATCGATAAGGGATAAGCGGCGATTTGGTTTAACCGTCTTGTCACCGAGTTGGTTTCCCCGGGGCTGTTGTTGAGCTCACGGAACATCCGTCACATGCTCTTTCTCGCGCTCGTCTCGTCGTCGCCTTGTACTTATAACCTCAGCACAGGAAAATGAGCGCCTCAGACACCCACCCCACCTCTCTCCCCGCCATGACGAACACCTCGAACCTCTACTACACCCCGAACGACTACGGAGCGGCTCACTACGAGTCTACCCCCGCTGGCCAGAGCATCCCGGTCGTGATCGTTGGTGCTGGCCCCGTCGGCCTCGCCACTGCCCTTGGCCTGTCGCAGCGTGGTGTCAAGGTCTCGGTCGTCGACGCCGGGACTGGCGCGTCTTACGGCTCGCGCGCCACCTGCTACTCGCGCCACACCATCGAGATCTGCGACCGGTTGGGCTACGGCGGTGAGGTCGAGAAGCGCGCCCTCGGATGGGTTGGCGGCCGCAGCTACTACCAGGCCCAGGTGCGTTGGCGCATGTCGCGCGCTACTTTGTCGAGCTCCGCTGACGTTTGCAGGAGGTCCTCAACTTCCAGATGCCCCAGGACGAGCACAACTACCGCCTTCCCATGTTCAACCTCCAGCAGTGCGAGTACGAGGACATTCAGCTCTCCAAGATCGTCGAGGACCCCAACATCACCATGCTTTGGGGCTCAAAGCTTACCGGCATCGAGAGCGACGAGCAGGGCGTCACTCTCACTGTCGAGATGGCCGACGGCGAGCGCACTCTCCGTGCCGACCGCGTTGTGGCGTCGGACGGCGGCCGCTCCGTCATCCGTGACCTCCTCGGCCTCACCCTCAAGGGTACCGCCTACGAGGGCCGCTACGTGATTGCCGACATCCACTGGAAGTCCAAGCTCCCCACCGAGCGCCGTGTGTGGTTCGACCCCCCCTCGAACCCCGGCTCCACCATCATTATGCACAAGCAGCCGGACGACATCTGGCGCATCGACTACCAGCTCCTCGAGGGCGAGGACGCCGAGAAGGAGACGACCAAGGAGGCCATCATCGCCCGCATCACCAAGCACCTTTCGTGGCTCGAGGACAACGGCACCATCACCAAGGAGCCCTGGTCCCTCGAGTGGCACTCGTTCTACAAGGCGCTTGCCCTCGCCCTCCCCTCGTTCGTTCACGGCAACGACCGCGTCATCTTTGCCGGTGACGCCGCGCACATGGTCCCCATCTTCGGTGTCCGTGGCCTCAACTCGGGCATGGAGGACGCCGACACCCTCGCCTGGATGCTCGCTGCCGTCACCCACGGCGCTGCCGACGCCAACCTCCTCCACGCGTACTCGCAGGAGCGCCACGACGCCTGGGAGCAGAACATTGCCAACGCCGGCAAGTCGACCCTCATCATGACCCCCGGCACCGACGGCTACCGCATCACCCGTGACGCGCTCCTCCAGGTCTCGGCCGTCATCCCCGAGTTCAACCACCTCATCAACCCCCGCCAGTCGAGCGCGACCCACGCGCTCCGCTCGCCCCTCACCGTCGCCACCTCGCACGAGGGCCTCCAGGTCGGTGCCCCGCTCGACGACCGCAAGATCACCGTCAACGGCAAGGTGACCTCGATCCACACTCTCCGCGGCCCCGCGTTCGGCGTTTACGCTGTCGCGCCCTTCGACGAGAAGAAGGTTGAGGCCATCGCTGAGCGCCTCCGCAAGGCCCTCCCCCACGAGAAGACCGAGGTCCTTGCTCTTCGCGAGGGCGAGGACAACGGCGCCGCCGCCGCCTGGGCCGCCCAGCCCGGGGAGGTCGTCGTCGTCCGCCCCGACGGCATCGTGCTCGCCCGTGGGCAGCCGGACGAGATCCCCGCCATTGAGGCGTGGATCAAGCGCGGTATCGCCGAGGCTCCGCGTGCCGGCACCCCGCCTGCCGCCGACCCCATCCTGCTCTCCGAGGAGCAGATCAACCGCGAGAAGGTGTGGCTCCAGCTCTCCGAGGCCCTCGACCAGGCCAACGACAAGTACAAGTTCCTTACGCAGCTTTCGATTGTCCTCGGTGCCCAGGCCGGGCCCGAGAAGGTGTCCAAGATCATTAGCCAGCTCAACGCTGCTGTACTGTAACGGGGAATGGGCATTAGGTGTATTCATTTTGTACAAGGGTTCATGCAGTGCATAGGTTAGGCCGAGAACGGAGCTTGGGGAGCGGGAAGCGAGCTGGGCGCAGACACAGACGTACGCATGTCGGTTCGCAACAAACCCCCAAAATGCATGCAACAGAGTGTACAACAGGCAAACCCTCTACCCCGCCACCGCCGGCATCCCTCCGTCCAGTGAGCCGTCCAGCATAGCCTCGATGAACGACACCAACCCGTTGGGATTGTATCCGATTGTGTTACCCGCGTCGACACCGATATCACCAAACAGGCTCATGTCGACGTTGACGTTGCCAACTTCAAAGTTGAGCATGCTGAGCGGGTCTTCCAGTTCAACAGCCTCGACACCCTCTTCCGACCGCGCAACTGGGCGCGCAGGGAAGAGGTGGCTTAGAAGGGAGGCCAGCTGGACGGCGATGTGGTCCTCATCGACCGCGGCATCGCGCAGCGTATCGATAAGGTCGTACTGGAGATTGACCATGTCGGCCTCGTCCTGAACAACGGCACCGAAGCTCATCGCCTTCATGAGGAACACGGACGCGAACATCTGCCGTCAGAGGGCTCGGGGGTTGACGTACCATACGCAAGAAAGTGCGCCCATGGCAGTACTGCAGTACGCCGCGCTTGTGTAGGTCAATGCCCGCACGCATGAGGTTGATGGCTGCCTCGACGGCTTCAAGAATAAACGGAGCCTCAGCCCACCGCAAGACTGAGCTCTCGAAGAAGCGGCGGTGGGTGTTGGGGCTGCGGAGGCGTGGTGCGAGGCGGTGGTGCGCCGCACGCATGCTGATCGAGTTGGCGTACAGGCGGATGTAGTCAATCTCCAAGCGCAGGAGGATGTTGCGCAGCCCGGCCGCGCCGCTCTCGTCTGGCGGGTAGAGGCCGCTAGTGGGGATCATCCACTGCCGAATGCTGTCGAGCTCGGGCTTGAGACGGTGCAGGATCGGCTCGAACTGCCGCGTCCGGATGAGGTCGGTGGTCAAGTCCGGCGACGCATACATGAGCTCCTGCACCAGCCCGAGATTGTGTGTGAGCTCTGTCACGGCGTGTGTCTCGCGCCAGGACTCGTCATTGAAATCACGCATGATCTCCGAGCCCTTGTTCGCGAAGACGATGTGACTCCACACGTTCCACCAGTTTGTCGACATTTCTAATGTCAGCAGGGCCGGCAAACAACTCACTCGCTTGCACGAGCGACGCGCGTCCGAGCCGGACCGATACACTGTGGTCAGCGGTGCGTGGGGGCTGGCGCACTGTCTGTCTGCGGCGAGGCAGTCTGGCGTCAGCTTGTCCTTCGGAGAGCTCACTGATCCATGCATTCATCTTCCTCCGGGTGATGATTAGTTCTTGCTCGCTCTCCTGAGTGTACGACTTCTCGTCGTGCAGGTTAATCTCCTGGCCAATGCGCAGCGCGAGGCCTGTGAGCGTCCAGGCCAAGTCATCAAAGAGCTTGCAAGCACTGGACAGGGTTGATGCTCGTGCACGCGACGGGTCCTTGAGGAGCAGCGCCCGAGGTGGCCACTCGGACAGAACGAGAAGCGCTTCGACTGTGCCAATGGTTCGGAACGTTGGACTATTGTCAGCCAGTCCAGCCGAGCGACTCACTCTCCCAAGGTGATGTACCCAAGACGGGCGAGAAGCCAGTCGACGAGCTTGCCCTGGATGACTCGCGAGCGCAGAGGCTCGGTCGACACGTAGGATGGGCCCAGATCGCAGAAGCGACTCGCCGCCAAACAGATGGTGGCAAGAAGGATGGGCTCGTCGAGGAGCTCGGTGAACTGTTGCGTCTGGAACATGCTCGCTGGGACCACGGGGTGGAGCGGACCAAGGTGGGTGGCATAGCTGGATGAGCGGAGACCTGGGTACAACTCACAACCCAAGGAGGATGCGGGCCTCTTCGGTTGTCAGGAGGCCATCCCGCACCGGCTCCCACTGGTTCCAGATCTTGCCATCGCGGTGGGCAGGCGCGGCCGCGGCCTGGGTGGACACCTCGTCCCCGGCGGCAACTAGAACACGCAGCGCGTCTGCTGGCGTCTCGATCGTGGCCTCGAGGTTAACGTTTGTCCGATAAGGACTAGGAGCTGGGCGGGAGGATTCCGAGCCGCCAGTGCCATCCTCGGGGCTCTTTGAGAGCGTCGCAATGGGTGGCGGGAAGCTACGCCGGCGCATGTGATCCGGCCGCGCCTCCGGCCTTGGCTCTGGGGCCGGCCGTGGCGCGGGCGCAGGCGAGTGACGCGAAGCCCCGTTCTCACCATCGCGCTTTCGGTATGTCATCTTGCGCGGCTTGTGGTGCAGGTGACTGCCCACGAAGCGGCACTCGCGCCCAGAGCGTGAGCATCGCTGGCACGGCGGGTCCTTGGGTTCGCCGGGATCGCCGAGGTCGCAGCGTAGCTTGGCGTCGCGGCACTCCTGGCATGCCTGGCGGACGCGGGCGCGTTTGGCAGGAGGCTCGCCCTCGCTGGACATGTTGTCGAAGAGACAGGACGGGATTGTGCTCGCCTCAACATTGTGACTCGGGGCGGAATCTGTGGAGACGGGATTATTGGCGGCCGATGCCGAGACTGCTGCCGCCAGGGCCTCGGCGAAGTGGGCATGGCCTCGGGATTCTGGATAAGCCATCACCTGACGGTTCGGTTCGGCTTTCTGCGGGCGGCTCTTGGCGGACAGTCCGCACTGTTTCTATGGGCTGAGCACAAGCTGGGGAATACAGGCTTCATAGTAGGCAGCCAGGCTTCATATAATATGAATGAGAACCGCCGATAACGGAAAGTATCTCGGCGACACCGCTCTAATGTAAGGGATGCACATAGAAGATTACCTTGGCGGCTTGCCCTGCGATTAGAACGCCGCTCAGACGCGTTTGGTTTCCACGGATGAATGTGCACAGACGAGGCCTCTCACCAGGGCATGGTGGGCGACTGGCTGCCAGTTGTCCACGACCTGTTCTCCACCACCATCGTCCCCTCTGTCAGGGCCACTATGGGAAGCTCGTCTATCGCCTCGCGCGTATTTCATGGTGGCCAAGGAAGCCGACTCAACGCCACAACTGCAGTTGGCCAGCCAGCTCAACCCAACCGAATCTTCCGGATACCTCATGCTTATCTGCGCCTCGGGCCTTCTCGCCAATCCGATCACAGTCTGCCACACGACGTCTGCAGCCAGCATCCCGGCCACCTCGGCCTATCTCGTTGTAACCCAAAGCCCTGCATGCAATTGAAATGTTCTGCTACCTCGTACAACTCGATCGAATCTCTAGTAAATGTAGTGGGTCTGGGGCTTGTAGAAGCCACGCATGGCGAGGTGAACGCCGGCGCCGTCGATGTAAGGTGCACAGCCGTTGCCGAGCCAGCTCATCGAGTGCTCGTGCTCCTTGATGCTGTCCCACTCAAAATCCTCCCAGCGAGGGTTCTGGAGGGCCATGAACGCGTGCGAGCCGCTGCCGGGCCAGATGGCGCGGATAGTCGCCTCCCCGGTCTCGCCGTTCTTGTACCAGCTCTTGCAGTTGGTCGTGAGCACGGTGCGGCCAAAGTACGCGTCGGTGTACTTGAGGAAGTCGTCGACCGCCTTCCGCTTGGGAGCGAACGACCGGTACCCGTCGCGCTGGCACTTGCCGATCGCCTTGGTGATGTACGAGCACTGCTGCTCCAGCACGACGAGGAGCGAGCCGGACCCGGCGGCTGCCTGCGTCGTGAGGACGTTGAAAGCGTTGGGCATCTCGGGGGCGAACATGCCGAGGTACGTGCGGCTCTCCTTGGCCCACAGCTCCTGGATGTTGACGCCACCGCGTCCAATGATGGGGAACGACGGGATGAACGTCACGTCGAAGCCGGTGGCGCACACGATGATGTCGAGCTCGTGCTCGGTCCCGTCCACCGTCCGGATGCCCCCCGCGGTGAAGGACGCGATCTTGTCCGTCACCAGGTCACAGTTGTCCTCGCACAGGGCCTCGAGGTAGCCGGGGCCAGGAGACAGACGCTTGCAACCCACGGGGAAGTCTGGGAGGAGAGCGTCCGCAATCTGTGGCTTCCGGGACAGCTTCTCGCGCATCGTCTCGGTAAACTTGTCGGCGAAGACGTCCTGCAAGGGGTGCCCACGGAACGAGAGCTCGTGCGTCGAGCCAAGGTCCTCCTCGATCTCGCACCGGAACATGCGGTACGCGTCCTCGTTCTTGAACTTGGCAATGTCGTCCTCGGTGAAAAAGTAGTTGGTGCCGTGGTTCTTCTGGTAGTTGTGGAGCTTCTCGAACATCTTGGAGCCCCACCCGCCCGAGATCCAGAGCTTGCTGCGGCCAAAGTTGGTGACGCTCTTGGCCTTCTTCTGGAGGGTCGGCACGATCTGGACGCCACTCGCGCCCATGCCAATGACGCCGACGCGCTTGTCCGCCCAGAACTCGGGGTCGTCCGGGAGCTTGGCGGAGAGCCAGTCGCCCGAGTGGACAATTGTGCCCTTGAAGGATTCGCGGCCGGGGATGTTGTCGGGCCAGATGGGCTTGGAGAGGAGGCCGGTCGCGAAGAGGACAAAGTCGCACTCGTCCTCGTGGGTCTCGCCGGCCGCGTTGGTGACCGTGACGTACCACTTGCCCCGCTCCTCGTCCCAGCGCGAGTGCGTAACAGTGTGCTGGAGCTTGATGAACTGGCGCAGGTTGTAGCGCTCGGCCACCGTGCTCAGGTACCCCTGGATCTCGGAGCCTGGGGCGTAGTATGCCGACCAGTCCGTCTTCTCGCAAAAGCTGAGCTGGTACGAGTGCGAGGGGACGTCACAGGCAACGCCTGGGTAGCGGTTGTTGTTCCACACGCCGCCCACGTCGTCGCCGCGCTCGTAGATCTGGAGCTCGTAGTTGGTGAGGTGGTCCTTGAAGTGGACGGCGGCGCACAGCCCGCTGAACCCCGCGCCCACGCACACGATGCGCACCTTGCGCCCGTCGTTGATGTTGCGCTCGTAGAGAGGCGGCGCCCACGAGAAGTCGAGGTGGTCCCTGCTGTTAGGCTCAGCCCGATAAGGCACTGTGGCACTCACGGCTTCTTGTACGCGCCGTTGGCGTCGGTGATAGAGACCTGCTGGGCGGCGGCCATGATGTTGCTTGGGATGTCGAAGTCTGTGAGGTCTGCGAGGTCGCCCATGTTGCTGTGAGTGTTATATGGACAACGGTGAACGCCTCTTGTATCTCAGCAGTTCGCCGTTGTCTACGCCTGGACAATGGAGTCGGTGTTGCGTTCGGGATCACTGCCAAGGTGGGCGGCATAGGTACCAAGTGAGAATTCCGACCACAATGCCGACTGCCGTCCGTACATGACCGAAGCCAGATAGCACGGTCTCATCCGGCTGGGCCCCCGCAGTCTGGTATCTCTGCCCACACACATCCCAGGCATCCCACCTGATGCCCAGAGCTGGGCAAGTCCCGCATGAGTTCCTCCTACGGTGGGTCCGGAGCGACGTAGATGATATGGTGCGGGGTCTCCGTTTGGCTGGATGCGGTGAGATTCCGCCAGATGTCCGCCAGCGGCGATTCCCCGCCCATCTCCCGTTGAGAGACGAGTCATGACGCAGTTCTTGAACCAGACCACTTAAGAAGACGGTGACATCCTCCCTGGAGACCCCATCACTACCACAACATCAACAATCGCAACTACAACATCAACATGGTGAAGAACGAGTCGCACTTCCACGTGGCCATGGACGTCGAGGACACCAAGACCCCTTGGGCCGACGTCACGGACAAGTGAGCTGAGCCGTCGACGACGCTGACAGAAGGGTTCTGAGCTACGAGTGAGAGACGACTAACGCACCGCTGACCCCAGCCCCGACACGAAGAACGTCACCAAGCTTCAGGTGTACGCCCCCGGGTGGAAGCAGGGCCACGGCACTTACACCCACAACTACTGGTGCGAATCTATCACACGCCGCAGTCCTGACAGCAGGGAGGAGATCTTTGTCGTCTCGGGCAAGGTGTACGACCACACGATTAAGCGCTGGGTGTACCCCGGCGAGTACGCGTGCCGCCCCCCTGGACAGAAGCACGGGCCGTTCGAGTGCGCCGCCGACGAGGGTGCCGTGGTCCTCCTCATCAACACACCCAGCTGGCCCAAGGAGTAGTGTTTGCACAAGGTTGTACTGAGATTGTATGCAGAGGTTGGAACTCATGGCCGTGAGACGGTGACTAGATGACGTACATGCCAACCTCCGTGGGCATCGCATGTGGAGGAGTTGGGTCCCCATCCCGCGTTGTGTGCCCCTTGCCGGGTGATGGCCAGATGGAGAGGGCTGGGTGGTGGGCACAGTTGGGGGCGTCTCGGATCGCTTCGGAAACTGCCGGCAAACAATGGAAAGGCATGGAGGAGTGGGGGCCAGCCTGGGCCAGCCTGGGCCGAGCGATACCGAGCCTGGTTGCCCAACCAGAGTGGGGGCTGTGATCTTGGCCATCTCGTAGAGGGGGAGATGGAGTCACTACGTGCACGCGCACTGGCTGACTTTGCGGAGCAATGGTGCTCGTCCACCAGAGAACCCAGAGGGTTCGGAGCATCCACGGACCTGCGTCGACAGAGAAGCGTTCTCACACAAATGCAGCACGACTCACCATGCTCAGACCCGCCAACCTCCCACTCTCCATCATCCACAACTTGTACCTCGCCCACTCATCAGATGCACTCGCGTCTACTGGCATCGCCCCTTTTGGGCTTCAGTCTCAGCACCTACCGGACAGGTACGTTCTGACATGTTCACGCCGCAATCGTGCCTCTTGCTAAACCCACCACTTGGTGGTACCGGCCTTCTATCTCCCAGCTCACCGTACTGATACTGACGACCTCCGCGTGCTCGGCGACAGCGAGGCGGCTATACCTAGTAGAGCCGGCGCCAGCCCATGCGGAATTGCTCGGCAAAGTACGCTCCACGGCACAACTACTGACCGTACCGAGTTGCAAGGCACCAGGGCAGACCCGACGTCCTACTCCAACTCGTGCAGCGGGGCTCTTGTGGGGACTCCATTGTCCCCCAGCTAGGTTGGTTGCTTGACAGGGTCCTGTGCCTCTGCTCACGTGAACGGTGGGCGACAAGCCAGAAGAGTGCGTACGTGACGTGGAGCGCCCCAACCCCGGAACAACGGGCTATTCCCACTCTTCCTCACAATGCCGAGGGCCATTCGATAATCACAATCACAAGGGTCGGTCGCCTATCACGGGCGGCGGCGGCAACGGCCTCCGCACGGACTACATTAAGGCGGAGCTCGGGCAGCCGTTGCAGGGAACCCCACACTCCGAACAACATGGCCGGATCCAACAAGTCTATCGACGTCGAGAAGTACGAGGGGCAAGTGGAGGTGGTGCCCGTCACCGACGACGATCACGTTCAGGACGCCGTCTTCGGTGAGCTGAACGAGGACGGCCCCAACTACCGCAATGTGAGTGCTCCGTCAACCCCGCTGACCCCAGGTTGGCTGGGTCGGAACCCTCGTCCTTATGCTCAAGGCCACGATCGGCCTTGGCGTCCTCGCGATTCCGTACAGCTTCCAGACCGTCGGCCTGATTCCGGGCATCCTTCTGCTCACCTTCGTCATCATCATCGTTACCTGGAGTGACGTGGTGGTCGGCACGTTCAAGCAGAACCACCCTGGTGCGTCTCGGTTGCCTTCGCCCTGCTGACTTGTGCAGATGTGTACTCGATCCCCGATATCGGTCGCGCGCTCTTTGGCCGTGTCGGCGAGTGGTTCTTC
>JAMALN010001043.1:0-12616 GCA_023630115.1 Cutaneotrichosporon sp. PK4640 | reverse complement strand
GGGCTGTGTCTCGGCGGCTTCCTGCCCCCCGCCATCGCCTACTTCCCCCAGCGCGCCAGCACCACCGGCGACAAGCTCGAGGAGCGCTTCCACGACGTCCCCGGCAAGATCTACTTCAACAAGGGCCTCTAATATACATGCAGATGCAGTAGAGCGTAATAGATATGCATGGACGCCTACAGGGATAGACCTCTTGAACCCAAAACTAAAGAATATAGACATATAACTGGCGATGGTCGTGACCTCGTCTCTAAGCTAACGTGCCTCCACTCGCGTCTCTACGACTCGCCTGCTCTACTTGCCCCATCGCTGGCGGTAGCGCGCCATCTCCATCATGGCGTCGCGCTCGTCTGCCTCCTCCTCGGCCAGGCGGGCGAGACGCTCACGCTCAGCGTCGGAACGCTCCCACGCGTCCGCGTCGCCGGCCGCCACGCGCAAGCTCATCTCGTCGCGGAGCGAGCGGTGCCCGCCATCGGCGGTAGGCGCCCCCGCCTTGAGGATGGGGTTAGCCTCGAGACGCTGCATGAGGTGGTACATCTTGTCTGCCTCGCGGTCGCGCTCGGCCTCGCTCATGCCCGCGAAGGGCGAGGGGCCGTGTGCTTCGTGGTGCAGGCCAGTGATGATGTTGCGCTCCGGCTGGGCCGGAAGTGCGCCGGGAGGGGGAGGGAGGGGGCCGTGCGGCGGTGGAGGTGGTGGCGCCATCGGAGGCGGGCCGGGCGGAGCCGGTGCGGGTCTAGACGGCACAGGCAGCGGCTGGGTGTACAGTGGCTGGGCGTAAGCCAGCTGCGTTGGCGACGTGGGAGGGAGCTGGCGCGCCGTAGGCGGCTGCGGTTGAGGAGACGAGCGGTGTGTCGAGTTGTGCGTCGAGTTGTGCGAGTTTGTGCGATGCGAGGCAGGACGCTGCTCGCGGCGATGTCCAGACAGGGAGGGCTCCTTGGCCAAAGTCGCACGAGGAGAGGGGCCCTGCGGCAGCGGCGGGCTCGCCCAGGGGTGGTGCTGCGGCGGGGTGGGGCCACGGGGTGGGTGGGGTGAGGGACTGGAGCGGGGTGGCGGGACAGGCCACTGATGTTGCTGGATCGACGGACTCGGCGTCGAGCGGGGAGGCACTCCCTCGGTAGGGTAGCTTGGTCGTCTGGCTCCGCCGCCGCTGGCGAAGGGGTGTGCAGCGGGGTGAGCTGCGGGGTGAGCTGGGTGTGGTGGGTGAGGGGCGGATCTGCTCGAGCCATTCCGGTACACAGCTGAGGGTGCTTCCCCGGTGATCGGGAGGACGCCCTCCCCAGCGTCATCGAGGGCGGCAAGGTGAGCCTTGGGAGGTCCGCTGACCCCCTTGCGGAAGAGGAAGCCAGCGACGTTACCGTACCCAACGTCGTCGCAGAGCTTGGCGGGCTCGAGGCCAGACAAGGCGAAGAGGAACTCGCCGGCGGTGTCGCGCGACTGGACGTGTGTCGTGCTGTCGAGCAGGCGGAGCAGGGTGCCGAGCAGACCTGCCCGGGACTCGAGTGGTCCTGCTGCTGGAGAGCGATCACTGAGGTCAGCTGAGGCACAAGGAGGAATCAGCTCACAGGTCAGGAGGAAGCAGCGACCCGCGGAAGTAGTGGCGCATTTCCTCGGAACCGGTAGCAGCGTGTGTTGAGAGCATTAGCACGGGGGAGAGAGCGTCGTCAAGCTGCAAGTCTGGTGCTGGTTGCGCGTTGCCGGGGAGGTTTGTCTCGATGTACAAGTTCAAGCAGTCGATGATGCGGCGCGGGAGCTTGCCGATGTCCATGTACCTGGGGGCGTCCTCGGCGCCCAGCGAAGGGCCAAACTCTCTCCGGTCCGGCACTGAAAGATGCTCCTTGGCCTTGCTCGGCTTAGTCGCGTTCGAGTCTCGCCGCTTCTTGCCGAACAACCCTCTCTTCTTCTTCTCGTCGGGCGGGCTGCTGCTTGCGCTGCTGCTGGCCGTGCTGGGTCTCGACGAGTTGGTACGGAAGGGCGTGACCCCGACCCCACCGGCGGCCGGGTGCGCTCCAGGAACAGAGTACCATGTGGAGAGGTTTGACGAGTCGAAGGGGATGTAGACGAGGGCACTGAGCGCTGTGCTCAACGGGGCACGCAGCTCGCGCATCTCGAGCTGGTACATGCAAGCCAAGACGGGGTAGTGAAGCCTTGTTGTTAGTCACAGGCACAAGGAGAAGTACTCACGGTGCCAGCCGGGGGTCTAGCGTCCCGCGCGGACCGCGGGGATAGTGGCTGAGCACGTTTGTGATGAGTTTGAGCAGCTCGGTCACATTGTCGTAGTTGGCTTCGACGGGTGGTGTGTTGTTCAGGTGCTTCTGTCAGCGCCATGCGAGGGTAGTGGCTCACGTGAACAAGGCGGGGCACAATCCCCTCATCCTCCACCATCGCGCGAACCGCGGCGTCTGCGCCTGAGCCGCTGACGGTGACGAGGAAGGCGACGCGGCACAGAAGGAAGAGGCGGTCGGGCTGGATCTCGTCGTGCAGCGCTCGGGCGACAGCCTCACCTACGCCCAGCCGTGCGACGCGGGCGCGTGCCGGAGGGTGGAGCGTAAGCGAGTTTGCGAGCGCCCGCAGCGCCTCCAGTGCTGGCCGACTAGTCGGGGGTGGGGGCACAGCACGGCCGTCCTGGATGGAGCGGGAGCTGACCTGGTGGGGGGTGGTGCCAAGGCCAAACGAGTTGCTGTGGCTGTGGGAGCTGGCAGCGGAGCTTGCGACGGGGCTCAGCGGCATAATCCCCGGCATCTGGGCCGGGAGCGACGTGTGGAACACGAGGGTCGCGAGGTGGTCTGGCTGGATGAGCACCTCCTTGCTTCCGACTGGGTTGCGGCCAA
Organism: Cutaneotrichosporon sp. PK4640; assembly: GCA_023630115.1. Classification (NCBI taxonomy): domain Eukaryota; kingdom Fungi; phylum Basidiomycota; class Tremellomycetes; order Trichosporonales; family Trichosporonaceae; genus Cutaneotrichosporon; species Cutaneotrichosporon sp. PK4640. The sequence goes on along the minus strand of JAMALN010001043.1, from coordinate 9,788 downwards.
GCACCTTGACGGCATTGAGGGCGAGGAGGTGGACTGTATAAGCTGGTGTGTATGGGATGAACTCACCATCCTCGGGCCAGGTCATCCATGCGCCGCCATTGGGGTCGAGGTCACCAAGGATGGCCTCGAGATAGCCCTTGCGCTCGAGGGGATGAAGGGCTGTCGGGGAGGCATCGGAGACGTGCTTGAGCTCACGGCGGACGACAGCGAGAGAAGCGTACTTGCCGCGGTCTGGAATGTGCGAGTACCGGGCGGCGACGAGGTCGTCCATCGTCGGACCTGGGTACTGGGCTGGCTAGGTTTGGTGTTGAGGGGTTGCGTGTATGGGTAGTTGGGTAGAGAGTAGAAGGTTGAGGATTGGGAGAAGTGGATAACGGCAACTACGGCAGGCAGGCGGCCGGGGGTGCCGCGGGGGGCAGCGAGGAAGGTTGACCGGTGATCGGTTCCTCGGTTGCAGTGGACTGATAGAGTGGAGGTTCTAGACCTTGTTCACCCAGGACGTGATCCCAATTTTCCCGCCCAGGTGCGTCGACCCAGGATAACAAAAGGTACCCGCAGACGATTGATCGATAGCGACAACGGCCTCGTCGACACCGTTCAACACTTGTGGCCGAGCGTTGCGCAGATATGCCGGCGACAAGAGCACAAAAGACGAGTGGTTCAAGTTGTGGTGGGATGCAGGAAGACCAGGAGCAAAGTGGCGTTGTGGCGCGCGACCGTGCTCGTACCCAAACCCTTTTCTGCTATCCAACAGATCCCATCCATCCTACTCAAGGCCCGAGTGCAAAAAAGCCTCCCCAAGCGCCTTCTCCCATCGCCCAGCCCATTCCTCCCCTCCTCCCCCCCCCCCCCCCCCCCCCCCCCCCCCCCTCCCCGCCCTCAGCTTCTCAGACGGTGGCGTTCGAGAACGCCGCCGCTCAACCTGATGGCGGGTGGCGGGCATGCGGAGACAAACTGGGGCCATCGCACGCTGTGCGTGCGCGTGAGTGCCCCCCGACGCCGGATAACTCTAGCAGGTTCAGCCGTGCCCACCCGGGTGGCTGGCAGCATGGCAGCGTGGCAGCGTGGCATGGCCAAGAGACGGCCTCCAGGCCGTGTGCCGTTGTCGTCCTCTGACCCAAAAGTGCGCACCTCGTTCCTCCCTGACGCACTTGAAGTATCGGGCGCCCGAGCAGAACTGCCGAGGAGAAGAACACCGAAGAGCCCCCACTCCCCTCTCCCCTCCCCAGGCCTCACCCTCTCTGGACCCACGCACAAGGCTCGGCGCAGCCATCGGGTGCGTGGAAATCGCGCACTGGCCAGGCGGGGTAAGCGCCTACGCCATCCGCCCGTGCTCTTGCGCCTTTCGCGTCGTTGGCGTGCTTTGCTCCCGACGGCCGGGTGGCAAGCTTGGCAGGCCTCTGATCTCGCCCCCGATCTCGCGCGAAGCAGCTGGGTGCGTCACGTCGCGCGGCGGCAAGTTTCAGGCGTCACCGAGGGCCACCGAGGTGGGCTTAGGCTGCATACCTTAGATTAGGGCCCGCACGGGCCCCCAACGCCTTCAGGATTGCTAGTCCGCTACGCATCCAACCAGCAGCTGCAGCTGCCGGACATGGAGATAAGTCCCCATTCATGCCAGCCAGTCATGCATGTCTGACGTGTCTCGGCCGCCTAGCCGCCCGCCCAAGCCAACAACTTTTTTTCTCGGCGCAACGGCCAGGGCTATCGCCTGCCGTAGCTCCTGTGCCTTGCCAGGATTGCAGGATGCACATGATGCTGCGGAATCGACGAGTACGACGAGGTGCGAGGCTCTTCGAGAACGGTCGAGCCGAGGATGAAAGGACGAGGCAAGATCTTGTTGGGCATGTTGGGTTGACAGCGGGGCGACGGCGGGGCGACGGCGGGGCGACGGCGGGGCGACGGCAAGGACGCTGTCTCCCTGTGGCGTGTGGAGACGAGGTGCAGCTCGGGCCCCGGGTAGCCGGGGCAAGAGGCGGAGCCGGGGACTGAAGCTGAGGAGCGAGAGGTCGTTGGTCGTTGGCGGTCGTCCAGTGCGGAGCATACGCAAGCGCGGCTTACCTGACACGTCGCGACGTGCAACAAGCTCCAGAAACCTGGCAACGTCGTGACAAATGAAACATGAGGCCAGGATCTGACAGTTCACCCGATGGAAGGGGAGGACGAACCACATCTCCGGTAACCAAAGGGTGCTTCCATCCCCCACGACCCCCATCTTGCCTGGCCCCACAACCCGAAACGCAACCCGGCAAGCAGCCCGGAACGGACAGGAGGTGAGTGGCGTTCTCGAAAGACCAGTGCGCCAGCCACCAGCTCGGCGTCTCGGCGTGCTCTCGGTGTATCAGAGTGCAGAGGCAGCTGACAGCTGGTAGGAAGTGGCCCGGGTGCGTTTCACAAACCCTCCTTTTGTGCTCTCGGCGTGTAAGCGGTGCCGATGAATGTGTATCCCGGTGACTGCCTCGTTCCCGAGACCCTCAAGGTCTGGGAAGTACTGGGAAGCAAGCACATCACTCTTGCCTGTGCGCAGTGGTAGCGCAGGCAACGGGGACGACAAGCTCCGATGGAACACCTTCTAGCGCGCGAATCAAGGACCAGCGTGCCTCTGCGATCGTCGTCGTCCAACCCCTTTGCTTCCCGGTATGGTAGGGCCGTGGCCGATCACCGCCACATCGCACCTTATGTCACGCCGACGCTAGCGCTCGCTGCCTGGGCTTCCGCACTTCCGCAGGTCGACTACTAGCTCCGCACCTACTCTCCGAGCCGAGGATTGTCCCGGTGAGTGGGAACGCTCAGTCATGCTCGGCGCCGAGGTCGTCTGTCTCGCCCTCACCCTCTCGACCCAAGACCCCGCGCCGCGATGGTCATGATCGAATCGATGATCACGAAGCACGCCCCTGGCCATACTTCCGGGATGGTGATACTAGCACCCCATCGCTCTCGGCTATACCAAGGCTACCTGGTTGGAGCTCTGGGGGGCCAGAACATTCTTCCTCATCCCAGCCGTGCCAAGATATCTGCTCGCCTCGTCACTCTGCTCGAAATCCTCGTAGCAGCCGTGATAAGGTTTCATTCCGGGTGCAAGGGGCTCCCATGAGCCGTTGCCATTGCCGAGGTGGGCCGGCTGGCCGGGCCGGAAGAAAGTATGCCACCGAGTGGGGCAGGTCAAGACGGAGACGTTGCTGGCCTTGCCTGCTGGCCTGGAAAGGTAATAAGAGAGACTGCCAAACACATTTTTATGGCGGGTCGAACCGTCGACCTTCGCTTGGAACCCCTTGACGCTGCAGTGCCCCAACCGAAGGTGGTACGCCAATGGAGATTCCAGCCGTCTGGTGACCGCTTGAATTCACCCCCGCAGCTGCCTCCTGCTGGCCTGCAGCTACCGCCCCATAAGCCTAAGCCCCGCAACAGCAAGCCAAGTGGAGCACCTGGGGAAACACATGACAGGAGCCGCGCCGCGTGGTGCCACTCTGGCGAGGATGGGTGGCACGACGCGGCGCGGTGGTCCAAGCGGCGATCGACGTGTCAGCTCACGACGCGCGTCAGTGTCAGCAAAGTCGGCAAACCGCCAGCTCTCTGCATCTCTCCAGTGCCTCACATGCAGCGCTGCTCACCTCCCTGCCCTCATCTTGCCTGTTCTTGCAAGCTCGCAATGTTGGACGACGAAAGAGAGGAGACGAAAACAAAGAGTTGCCACGTGACAGGGCTTGGCTCGCGGGGACGGTACCGGTTGTGCCTGGAATGGCACGACACGCCGGACGCGCTTTTGCGCTCCCCCTCTCTCTGCTCTGCGCTCTTCTTCTCAGCTTTGCTCATCCCCTCCTCTTCCACAACTCCGCAACCATGGTCTACGAAGCTACCGCCTCGGCGCCCGTCAACATTGCCGTCATCAAGTGGGTCTCGCAGCGCCGGCCAGGCTCCGGGATCGGGGTGGGAGCGGGCGCCGGACGGACGTGCCATGCCGAGAGCGAGAGCGTTAAGCTCTGGCGATCATGTCGATCCTGCTCGGCGGTTCTGCTCGTCGCCGGCTACGGCAACCCTCTCCCACCTCCTTACTCGCCGGCCCGCTCGCCGTGGTCTACCCGCTCACACCAGGTACTGGGGCAAGCGCGACACCAAGCTCATCCTCCCGACCAACTCGTCGCTGTCGGTCACGCTTGACCAGGACCACCTGCGCAGCACGACGACCTCGCGCGCCGACGAGAGCTTCTCCAAGGACCGCCTCTGGCTCAACGGCAAGGAGGAGGTGATCAAGGAGGGCGGCCGCCTCCACACCTGCATCAAGGAGCTGCGCGCCTGGCGTGCCGAGGAGGAGTCGAAGCAGGCCAACCTCCCCAAGGTGAGCAGCAGGTGTGGAGCTGTGCGATCGTGCGGATCATGGGCATAAAGTGTACGGCCGCACTCGCGTCACGTCAGCAGCGGAATGAGCGCCCATTCTGCTCGTGCCATGGTCCCAGCTCAGCCCCAACCCCATTCAACCCCACAGCACACACCTCCCCAACTTTTGCTGACCCCAGATCGCCGACTTCAAGCTCCACATTGCGTCGTACAACAACTTCCCCACTGCGGCTGGCCTCGCGTCCTCGGCCTCGGGCCTTGCCGCGCTCGTCGCCTCGCTCGCGGCGCTCTACGAGCTCCCGCAGTCCCGGAGCGACCTGTCGCGCATCGCGCGCCAGGGCTCGGGCTCGGCGTGCCGCTCCCTCTTCGGCGGCTTTGTGGCGTGGCGCGAGGGGCACGCCAAGGACGGCTCGGACTCGCTCGCCGAGGAGGTCGCGCCCCGCGAGCACTGGCCCGAGCTCCAGGCGCTGATCTGCGTCGTCTCGGACGCCAAGAAGGGCACGTCCTCGACCTCGGGCATGCAGGCGACGGTCGAGACCTCGCCCCTCCTCCAGGAGCGCCTGCGCGTGGTCCCCAAGCGCATGCTGGACATTTCGAGCGCGATCGAGGCCCGCGACTTTGACGAGTTTGCGCGCATCACCATGGCCGACAGCAACCAGTTCCACGCCGTGTGCCTCGACACGACCCCGCCCATCTTCTACCTGAACGACACGAGCCGCGCCATCATTGCGCTTGTGCAGGAGCTCAACCGCGCCTCGGAGGCGGCCGGCAAGGGCCTCGTCGCGGCGTACACCTTCGACGCGGGACCCAACGCCGTCATCTACGCGCCCGCCGAGAACATGCCCGTCGTCATCTCGGCGGTGAACAAGTACTTCCCGCAGGCGAATGCGTTCACCGACCCCTTCCAGATGGGCACGGACGCCGCGCTGCCCGCGGGCTTTGACGAGAACGTTGTGCGCGGCGGCTGGGAGAAGGGCGCCGTCAAGCAGCTCATCCACACCCAGGTTGGCGATGGGCCGCGCCGCCTCGACGACTCCGAGTCGCTCCTCAACGGCGAGGGCATCCCCAAGACCCTCGCGTAAATACCCTAGTTAATTTTACAGCCTGCTAGATCATGCATAGTTGCGTCAGGCGAGGCGGGCGTGTGCGGTGGTGTCTGAGCGTCGCGGTGTGGAGAGAGTCAGCGCTTGGCTGTCCGTCGGGGCATGACAAGCATGACCCAAGCTCCGAAGGCCACGAAGGATAAGTGACACGGCGCTCTGGGTGCTCAACATTCCCCTGTTGACACGGTCCCTCCAGTCAAGAGATGGGGAGCGTCGGCGACGGCGTGTGCGACAAAGTGAGGCCCAGCCTCCTGCTGGTGCAAACCAACCCTCACATTGGCTGCGCTCATGGCTCGCCGCGCGGCTGATCCACTCACACTGCATGCCACACAACTACAACATGATGTTTTACCACTTCTTGTCGGGCGACTCCCACTTGGCGTAGAACTTCTGGAGGTCCTCGACGTCGTTCTTCGAGCCAAGGAACACGGGGCAGCGGCCGTGGATGTTCTTGGGCACGACGTCGAGGATGCGCTGGGTGCCGGTGGTGGCGAGGCCGCCGGCCTGCTCGGTGAGGAAGGCCATGGGGAACGCCTCGTACAGCATGCGCAGCTTGCCGTCCTTGGACTTCTTGTCGTCGGGGTAGCCAAAGATGCCTCCGTAGAGGAGGGTGCGGTGCACGTCGGCGACCATCGAGCCGATGTAACGCGCGCTGTAGGGCTTCTTGTTCTCGGGGAACTTGATGCTCTCGAGGTACTGGAGGGTCGGGGGGTGGAAGTGGAGCGAGTTGCCCTCGTTGAACGAGTAGATCTTGCCGCGCTCGGGGATGCGAATGTCCGGGTGGGTCAAGATGAACTCGCCGAGCGACTCGTCGAGGGTGAAGCCGTCGACGCCCTGGCCAGTGGTGAGGACGAGGTTGCAGGACGAGCCGTACCTGCGGTCAGAGTAGTTCGCGCGCGCGATAGAGATACAGGGCGGGCGGGCGAGTGGGCAGAGCGACCCGGAGCGGCTGCAAGCTCGACCGTGTGTCCACCAGCTGCGCTCCGCTCCTTCCAGCTCGCTCGCCCTCGTTCCACTCACATGGTGTAGCCGGCAGCGACCATCTCCTTGCCGGGACGGAGAACGTCCTCGACGGAGCCCTCCTTGCCCTCCGGGACACGGTAGACACCGAAGATGGTGCCGACGTTGACACCGGCGTCGATGTTCGACGAGCCGTCAAGGGGGTCGAAGACAATGGCGCTGGGGTCAGCAACGCTCCTGGACGTCGTAGCTGCGAGGGGAGCGTTGTTAGCTCCCAAGCTAGTGCAAGTGCGAGTGGACGCGTTTCGCACTCGTACCCGCACCAGCACGTCTGCCCGCACCCGCACCAGCACAACTCACTAGGTGCCCTTGACGCCCTTGACGAGGATGGGGTCGTCAATCTCCTCCGAGACCATGACCGAGACCTTGCCCGAAGCACGGAGAGCGTTGACCATGATGTCGTTGGAGAGGACGTCGAGCTTCTTCTGGTCCTCGCCCTGGACGTTCTCGGCGCCAGCAAGGCCGACGAGGTTGATCAGGCGCGCCTTGCGCACATTCGACGCAATGTACTTGGACGTGACCTGGGGTGAGCTCGGCTCGGCTGATCCATGGTGGCTGGGAACGGGAACGGGCACGGGCGCAGCTCGCCCACGTCGTGCGAGCTGTCGTGGAAGCAAGTCAGTAGCGCAGCTGCTGGCTCTGGAGCCTGCCAGCACACACGCCCGTTCCCATCCCCCTGTCAGCTCGCTGGCGCACGCACCTGGATGCCGACGAGCAGCATGGTGAGGTCACCCGACGCCTGGGCGCCGAGCTTCTGCTGCTGGGCCAGGATGTGGCGGGTGAGGGTGATGAGGTCGGTGGGGGGAGCCTCAAAGTCGGGGGCGGCGGGCGAGTCGGACATGATGGGTAGAGGTTGTGGTGGGAGAGTGGAGTGGAGAGTGGAGAGTGGAAGCAAGAGAGGATGGTTGGTTGGCTGGCTGGCTAAGAGAGAGCAACAGGACAGGTTCCAGGTATCAGGTCCCGGCGGAGGCTACTTTGGTGCAGATGCGTAGATGTCTCGGCGTGTCATCATTGCCAGCCTAGTAGCCTCGTAGGCTGTGATAGCTTAGGCGAGAGGCGGAGCGGCTCAACGCGCGCTAGGGAGCTCCGCGTCGGATCCCTCGGGCGGTCCGGCATAGCGGCAACGCGGGCCCAACGGCACACGGCCCACTGGCGGACCCCGGCAACCTGCCCGCCGGCCCGGCACCCACCACACCCTGTTCCACCCGCAACCTCACCTCTCACTGTACCACGTCGGGTTACTTCGGACCATACAAGTCCCCCCAAAAGCTCATCATATCATACTAGGAGCTAGGCGGCTGGAATGCATTTGCCGCGGAGCAGCCGCTCCTGCGATCAGAGATCACGGACAACTCGAGAGACAAGACAAACCAGGAGATGAGACATGCTTCTGCTTTTCCAAGATGGGACGATGGGCATGAGCTGCTCACCGCTGATCACCATCTGCTATCAAGCTTCTTTCCAATACCGACTGGACCCGCCGCTGTAATCTCCGCCCACGCCTTGAAGCGGAGAAACGCGCTCTGCCCAGCTGTACAATGGCACCACGCCTGTTGGCCAACCTCCACGCAGCAGCACGACCCTTCTTATCCATGACTTCAGACCACTGCGCTGCGAGCGCTATTGTATGACGCGTGGACGCGTGGAGAGGTGGCTTGGGCGAAATGGTTGACCCGCCGTGCCCGCCAGCCGAAGATACCGACCCCACGGGGTACGGAGAAACGCAGCCGACACTTCGTCACTCCACTCATTCACCATGCTCCGACACACGTCCCGCCTCGCCGCGCGCTCGCTGCGCACAACAGCGCCGCGCATCGCGCTGGCTCCGCACCGCGTCCCGCGCCGGGCCCTGCCGGCGAGGAGGTGGAACTCGTCCGCGCCCACGCCAGAAGCACAAGCACAAGCACCAGACGCACCAAAGACCGACCTGCTCGAGGTGTACCGCGGCCTCGTGGAGAGTGGGCGGTTGACATGGGACGACGAGCAGGTCCGGATCGTGATGCGGGTATGTCGCTCACCTCTACTAAGCTGACTAACAGCTCCGGCATCTCTACAACGAGCTGAGGGAGTACACGCCCCCGCTCGAGCTGCTGGCCAAGCTTGGGCCTGCGCCGCCGCAGAGGCTCGCGCAGTCGTGGTTCCGGACCAGGGCGCGGCGGTCGGCGCAGGCCGCGTCCATTGGGCTGGGGAACTCGGAGGAGGAGCACGCGCTCGTCAAGGTCCTCAGCGGGGAGGAGGAGATCGCGCTCCTCACCACGCCGAAGGTAGCTGATTGCCCTGCGCAAGCTCACCCCAGGGCATACTCATCACCGGGCCGCCGGGGAGCGGCAAGTCCTTCCTCCTCAGCCTGCTGTTCGATGCCCTGCCCACGAAGAACAAGGCGCGGCACCACTACCACGCGTTCACGCTGTGGCTGTACCAGCGCGTGTTTGCCGAGATGGAGCGGCGGCGGCGCGACACACCCGTCTCGCAGGCAGAGCTCAACCGCGTGCTGGCTGGCATGAACGGATGGCGCGCGGTGTTTGCCTCTGGGCGATGGCGGGAGGGTGCGGACACCGACCTCGCGATCGCCGAGCCGTCGTACGCCGACCCGAGGGATACCATCCCCTTCGTCAGTGCGTACAGCTGACGGACTCTTGCTGCGAGCTGACGACAGTCGCCAAGGAGATGATCCTCCAGTACCACATCCTCTAGTGCGTCACCAGTTCCGGTGTCCCTTTCAGAAGCTGACAGCAGCTTCGATGAGCTGCAGCTCCTCGACGCGTCGAGCGCCGCGCTGCTCCGCGACGTGCTGAGTTGGTACTGGCGTCTCGGTGGCGTTGTCATATCCTGCTCGGTACGTGCTGGCTATTGTTCATGATACAGCACTGATGGCAGAACCGCGTCCCAGACGACCTCTACCACCACGGTGTCCAGAAGGACCGGATGCACGCCTTCCTCGACTCGCTCAAAGGGCGGTGCGACGTCGTCGAACTGGACGGCGGCAAAGACTGGCGGCAGATGGCCGCCGAGGGCGAACTCGAGCCGCGGTGGCTCGACTCGGGCGATCGCGCTTTCGAGGAGATGTGGGAGGCCGAGGCGGGCGAGTCCCAGCCCGTCGACCTGGTGGTCTACGGCCGTCGCGTACACGTTCCCGAAGCGAAGGGCGAGGCGTGCCGCTTCCCCTTCGCCGAGCTGTGCGAGACGCCCCTCGGCCCAGCCGACTACCTGACCCTCGCGTCGACATTCGCGACATTCTACATCGACGCGGTCCCGATCCTCCTGCTGAAGAACAAGAACGAGGCGCGCCGCCTCATCAACCTCATCGACGCGCTGTACGAGGCGCGCTGCAAG
>JAMALN010001042.1:0-12655 GCA_023630115.1 Cutaneotrichosporon sp. PK4640 | reverse complement strand
TTGTTCGCAGGAGCCCACACGGCCTGCCACGGATGTGGCTTGTCCTTCTCCTTGCCCTTGCCCTTGTCCTTCCCACTACCCTCCTCGTTGCCGTCCTCGTCCTCGTCCTCGTCCTCGTCCTCGCTGTCGTCCTCGCCGAGTGAGTTGATGGGCTGCGCGCCGCCCTCGGTAGGAAGAGGGACAGGCTCAGCGGGAAGAGGGGGCTGCTCGTTCGGAAGTGGAGGCTGCTCGTTTGGAAGGGGAGGCTGCTCGTCTGGAAGAGGTGGAGCCTCGTTGGGGAGGGGCGGTTGCTCGTCGGGCAATGGTGGCTGCTCGTCGGGCAGGGGCGGGTGCTCGTCGGGCAGGGGCGGGTGCTCCGCGGACAGAGGTGGCGCCTCATCGGGAAGAGGGGGCTGCGCGACCTTCTTGCTCTTCTTTGGTGCCATGATTATGGGAGTGAGAGAGTGTAGAGTTGGATGAGTTAGGTGGCAAGAATCATCGAGATCACAACAGAACTCAGTCACATTGGAAGCATTTGCTCCCGCTCAGGCACGACCTCCACTCCCCTCCACCCAAGACATCCACTTTGTCAGTAGACCGCGTTTCTCGACATCTTCTGCACCTCCTCGGCGCCAACATGGACCAAGACCTCATCCCAGCGGGCACCAAGGTGTCGTGAGTGCTATGCGTCCTCCTTCTCTCCGCGCTGCTCATGGGCCTCGTTGCCTCGGATCTCGTGGCTGTCGTCGAGCCTGCAACTCTATCCACCCCTCTGCCCCGCCCCCTCTGCCAGACTAATCCCAGCGTCCCCGCCACCCTGCCCGGCACCCGCCGCCTCTCGATGATCAAGGACGACGACGGGGCCTGGACCTCCCCCTCCTCCCCAACAGCCATCACGCTCGACTTCCCCGCCCCGGTCACAGCGAGTAGGATAGCCATCACCTTCCAGGGCGGCTTCGTGGCGACCTCGCTCGTCGTCTCCGCCGACGAGGTGCTCGGCAAGGTGTACCCCGAGGACGTGAACCGGCGGCAGGTGTTCGAGTGAGTTGAGATTGTGCACCGCTGACTCCAGAATCACGCCTACAACGACGGGGCGGCTCAAGCTCGAGATGCCGGGGAGCACCGACAACCAGGGGCGCATCACGATTTATCGGGTCGAGCTCCTTGCATAGAGGTCATGCGAGCGTTCTGGCGTAGGCTGTAGGCGCGGTGCTGACTGACTGCTGACGTGCTCACGGGGGACACCGATCGGAAGCTAATACTTGCGAACTGGCGAAGAGGTGGCGCCACGGCGCCGAAACAAGGAAGTCGCGGTGGGCTTGGTGTCGGTGGCGAATGGTTGAATGTGGGGGTGTGTGAGTGGAGAGGCTGGCTCAACGGCGATCCGGGCTGCACCCTGCTAGCTGCAGGATCGATCTAGCGCCTTCCGAGGTGGCACAGGAACGACCATTCATCTGGAGAGACACGACGCGGGGTCTCGCAGATTAGAGACATCGTTCCACATTAGTACTGACCTCGACTCAAGTTGTCGCCGCGTCACCGACTCAATACAGGACTACACCTTCTCGTGGAGCCGCGATGGGCCCCACATCTGGTTCGTTCCCTACGAACCAGAGGTGACCCAGAAGTACTGCCAGCCAAACATGAGAGGGACACGTTGCATCACCACAACCTGCCGGTTGACGACTGGGTGTGGATCTTCTACGACAGCTCCCCTCCGACAGCTACGTACTCGACTACAATGACTTCTCATCTCTCTCACCTCACCACTCTCCTCCTCTGCTCCTGCTCGATGGCGCGTGCAATGCTGTGCGTGCTTGGTGTGTGTGCGAACTATTGCAGTGTTGCGGGTGGATATTGCTGTGTGTTGGTCGCCGATGGCGGATGGGCATACAAGCCTTACAGACAACAAGATCGTACAGTTTTGGGTTCACGTGCCGTTTACATGATGCTGGTGTGGTGATAGAGATGGGTCGTCGTTGCGTTCGTGATAACATGGTTCCTCGTCGAGAGATTTGACAGATGGGGGGGAAGGGTGTTGACGGTGTTGACATCGCCGCTTATGCGGCGCAAGAATCTCGGGGGGTGGGTAGGCGGGGACTTTAGAAGTCGTCGAGGTCGGGCTTGGGAAGGTCGCGACCAGCGGGAGAGTTGTGGAAGGCCGGGCCCGCGTAGAACGACTTAGGAACCGCTTGGCCAGCACCGGCGGCTGGAGCAGGGGCCGAGCCCGGCGACGAAGCCTGGCCCATGGCGAGGGCGGCGTCGGCACCATTCATGCGGGGGAACTCGCCCATGATGGGGAGCTGAATGACGCCGTCGCGCGCCGTCACGGCGGTGGTGCGCTGGTTGGCGCGGAGAGGAGTTTGCGGCGCCCGGTGGACGTTGTATCCGGTGTGGAAGGGGATGGAGCTGTCGAAATGCGACACTGGAAAGGCCGGCTTGTTGGGGCTGGCACTACCCGCAGTCGTGCCGGACAGAGGGGGCATGGCCTGCATGGCCGCGGCGATGGCGGCCACAGGGGCATCGTCGAGGGAGGGGCGGCGCTTGTGGCCGCCGGCCTTGGCTGGCGCCTTTGAGGCTCGACGGCTGCCCGCCTTGGGGTTCTTGGACGGGGTCATCTCATTCTGAAGCTGCTGCTGCCACTTGGTGTTAGAGGCGATCGACACCCGAAATCTGGCGGATCGACTCACGTTCAGAGGCTTGCCACCTGCACCAGAGACGGAGGAGGGCACGTCCCACTGCTTGGCATCCTTCCTTCCCTCCTGCGCCTCGCCAAAGAAGGAAGCAGGGAGGGACTGCGAGACTGACGGGGCGTCGGAGGGAAGCTGAGCGTCGATTCCCGACCGGCTGTTCGGAGTGGCGGACTGATCGGTGTCGATGCCAGACATCTCGTCGGCGAGCAGCTTGAGGGCCGCAGCCCCCTTGCCGCCCTCCGTGGCAATCCTGGGGTCCGCAGTCCCCTTCTTGCCACGGCGAGAGCGCTGGTCGCGGTGCTCGGGCTCCGAGGAAGCCGGTGTGTCCTCTGGGTTGGACTCGTCGCGACGCGCAGGCTTCCGTCGAGGTACCTGCTTTGGCATGGACTTCTTGGCGGCCTCCATGGACGTCTTGGTGAGCTGAAGTAGACCGGGCGTCTGCTTGGGTGCAGCGAGCGGCTTGGTGCCGAGGAGCTCGAGAATGTCATCGTCGGTACTGCCGTCGGGCTCTGTGCTGTCTTGGGCGTCGGAAGAGTTGACGAGGTCGGCGGGGCGGTGTGCGGCGCGACGGTTCTTGCGAGGGCCCCGGCGCTGGGGAGTGGATGCCCGCGCTGCTTCAGAGTCTGGGGAAGGTGGCATGTGGTGGGCCGCCGGTGTGCGAGTGTTGAGAGGAGGGTTGGGGTGTGGGGATGAAGACCGAGCCTGCGCTGGGCGGCTCGAGGTCTGGACAAGGGAGGGCGGAAGTGAAGGGAGAGGGAGTGGGTGTGGAGAAGCGCTGCAGAGCATTAGCGGCGGTGAAGAGGGGGAAAGGTGTGGTGGTGTAGAAAGAGGAAGAGTGGGTGGCGGGGTAGAGATGAAGAGTGAGGAGGAGGAGGGGTGATGAGTCCCAACTGACGGGACAAGTGTCAACACTTTAACCTACGTCAGAGAATGACAGGTGGCAAAGCACCCAACCCTGGGCAGGGAGGGAAGGTCACGGAACCCAATCGGACATCAAGGGGCAAGGGGGGAGGGGAGAGGCGAGAGGGGAGAGGCGGTGTCACGACTTACATGCAACTGATCTGATCAATTTCGGCTAGTCACGTCAACAAGACCTCGTTCCAGGGCGTACATGAACCGGCGCAGGTCGATTCTGACAGATGTGGCTAGTGGGGAATGAATGAGTGAGAAGGAGAGTGGACGGAAAGTGGTGCAAAAGTGTGGTTGACAATGACACGAAGCCATGGTGCCCCAAGTCTGGTTCAAATAGGATTGTAGGACAAAACTGTGCCTACGTGCACGCGTTCTTTAGCCAAAACGGTTAGCCACCAAAGAAGAAATGTATTTAGGTCCATTGAGGTGGTTCTGCCACACTTTGGTGCGACTCGATTGGCACAGGCTAGCACCCTCTCACCCGATCTCAGCTGTCAATCTCCTTGTCCTGCGACGCATCCAGCTATAAGCTATTTCAAGTGTTGCAGGTCGAATGGTTTGGAACTCATAGTGAGTGTAAATCGACGGGTGCTCCGTGTGTGGTTCGAAATCGTCACATTCGTCACAACAGACTCGACAGCAACTACGGCCTCCACTTTTGACTTTGGCATCCACTCGACGCCATGTCAACAACAACTCCGGCATCGGGCACAGCCCCGCCGGCAGCCACGGCCGCCCTAGAGCCTCAGCCGACCACCACAGACCCCGCGGCGGCAGCTTCGCAAAAGGTTGACGCCCCCACCATCCTCACGACACTGCACACCCTCCTCCGCGCACACTGCCAGACGCACCCTTCCCCCTCCCTTCCCTACCTACACCCCTACGCCCCGCTGCCCCCAGCACCATGGAAGGGCAAGGCGCGTGCCGAGCTCCCTTCCGCCGAGGGTCAGCTGGATGCGCTGCGCGCGATGCGTGACGTGGTGGATGGTGCGCGTGGTGTCTTGGGCAGGCGCGATGAGGTCGATCGTGTCCGCCTGGCGCGCGCCATGCGCGAAGTGTGAGAACCGTTTGCGTCCCCCTCTGACCTCAGGATTACGCACGAGACCCAGCTCCTCCCGCTTGGCACGACGCTCGCTTCCCTTCCGCCTTGCGCGCCGACTCTCGACGCAGTCATCCCCTTACCGCCAGCCGAGCTATTGTCTGCGCTCGGCAAGCGCCTGGGCCTGCAGGTGTTCGCCGAGGACAGCCAGTTCGGCTTACTGCGCACGTCGTTGACTCTCGCCGGGTCAAGGTTCGTCGTCGACGTCGATCTCGAGATGGACGCGGTCGAAGGCGACCAGACCGAGCCTCCAACGGCGGCCGGCACGCCGGCCGGCTCTACGGCCTTCGGCATGTCCATGACGCCGCTCACGCTGGCGTTTGCCGCGACCCCGACGCCGGCCAAGGTGCCGCCAGCAGAGGAGCGCGGCAAGGTGCGCCTGGCCAAGCTCACCGCGTCGCACGTCACCCCCGCCGGCGAGGCCGGGAAGAGCGACTGGATCGAGAAGGTCCTGCGCGTGCTGCTGGAGGAGCACCTCGCGTGCTACAACTCGCTCGATACGCGGGGCAAGGAGGCGAGCTATGCGGCATGCGCGGCGCTCGAGAGCGCGCTCGCCGAGCTCAAGGCGCTTGACGAGTTAGCTGAGGCCGCCAAGGGCAACGACGCCGACCTCTTCCTCGACCTCGAGACGTTAGCGACGGGCGTCACGCGCGCGACCGAGGATGGCACCGCGACGCGCGTCTACGCCGACTCCAAAAGCAGCATCTACCCCTCCTTCCGACTCCTTCCTGGCGCGCCAGGGCGCTCCAACCCCGCCATCCGGTTCCGCCCTATGGGGCGCGGCGAGAACGTCCCTCCCCCGCCGCAGGATGACGGGATGGCGGTCGATGCGGACCCAATGTGCCGCGGCGCATGGCTGCTCGAGCTCGTCGACGAGAACCTGGGGCCCTCGACTGGCGGGCGCGGCCTCGTCGTCCGCCGCACTTGGCTCCTCCCTGAGCCGACCGAGTCGGAGGGGCAGGACGATGCCGCCGCCGTGTCCCTCGCGAACGGTGTCAAGGCCGAGGGCCTGCTCCACCAGGCCGCACTCGAAGAGCCGCGCAACGCGCCCCCCGCCCTCCCCCTGTTCCCTTACACGGCCGTCTTTGAGCACAAGCCCGAGGGAATGGGCCAGTACTGGTCGCTCGCCGAGCCAGGGCCGGACGGGTACATTGTCGGGCGCGTCGGCCTCCCCACGTCCTGGCACGCGTTCGGGCGCCTCGCGACGCTGCTGCGCGCCCAGGTCGTCCTAAACGCACTGTTCACGAGCGTCTTTCGCCCGGCCAAGGCGACCAGCGCCGCAAACGGCACGAACGGAGAAGGAGACGATGACGATGGCGACATCGACCTCGACGCACCGCCCTCGGCGCTCCCCCTCACCGCGACGCTGCACGCGCGCAGCATGCGTGTCGTGTTCCCCTTCCCATCGAGCGCCGCCGAGCCACCCACCGTTACCCTCGAGCTGCGACCTACACCCGAGCTCCCGTACGTCGTGGCGAGCTGGGAGGCCGAGCCCGCCCTCGGGCCAGAGGAGAGCACCAAGATGGACGCCGCCGCCAAGACGGGCCTGGAGGGCGCCGACGCCGTGCAGATCCTCGCGCGCGTCCTTGCCTCCCTGTGATGCAGTGCATGTAGATCCGCCCAAGTTGCTCGCCACCCACCTGCAGCCGTGTTTGCTTATCCCATTTTTCACTCACGTTCTCACTCAAACACACTAACACACACAGCCCGCCACCGCCCATTGTCCGAGACTACCGCTCGCCATCGCAATGCGCGGCTCCCGCGCCGCCGATGAGACATCGAGGCCAGGCCCGGCTTCGTCTCGCCCCGCCCCTTCTCGGACGCTTCGCGACTCGCACCGCGTCCCTATTGTTCCCACCGCCGACGCCACTCCCCCCACCACTCGGCGCTACCACGTCGACATCCCCAAACATCAACCATCTCCACTTCCCAACCCTAGTCTCCGCGCAGCATCCTTGGTCTCTGGGCCCCACACCAACACCACCGCACATCAACAACCCAACTCTGTTTCCCTGCGCCGCGACGCAGCTCCCACCCCTCGAACCCAGCCCTCCCTGGCTCTGCCCCCGCTGCGCAAGACGCCGCCTCGCGCCATGCCCATGGACCCTCCGTTGATCATCTCCCGCACGTGCAAGGGTGACTACTACGGCTTCAACAAGGACGGTGAGTTGGGTGGCAAATTATGCTGATCTGCAGAACCCTGTCGTCCCATCGTGATGTACTTTGGTGAGGTGGAGTGCTACTACTGCCATAAGGATTGCAGGCTGGAGGTAGAGGGGATCATGGCGGCCATGGGCGCCCATATGGGCGATGGCCAATGACACAGGGCCGAGCCCACATGGCCGGGTTAGTATCTAGTGTGCACGCATTGTAGACAAGTAGCAGTCGCATAGTACAGAGCTATACAACAGATGCTTAGTCGAAGAGACCGAAGCCCATGTCGTCGTCCGACTCGTCGGCCTCCTCAGCGGGCTTCTCCTCGGCGGCGGCCGGGGCGTCGCCACCGGCAGCGGCGGCAGCGGGGGCGGCGGCGGCGAAGGCCTCGGGGTTGGCGAGGTACTCCTTGACCTGTTGTTGTCAGCGACAGTTCTCGGTTCAGAGAGAAGAGAGGTATCAGAGTGTGAATATATAAGTCTGCCTTGCGACCCGCGGTGAAGCCAGGCCCTTGCTAAGCAATCTCTAGTGGAATAATTTACAACATCATGTGAGGGAGGGGATGGGGAACGGAGACTCACCTTGTCGGCCATCTCGAAGTCGACGTCGGTGGCAATGGCGATGGCAAGAAGGTTCTTGTACGAGTTGACGACCGAGTGCATGACCGAGGCAATGGTGGGGATGCCGGTGGCGAGCGAGAGGGCGGCAATGGTCTTGACACCCGAGGTGAAGAGGTCGAGGAGGTACGACTCCTCAATGTCAAGGATCTCGGGGGCGAAGACGGCACCGTTGTCGTAGATCTGGGTGACCGACATACCGTAGGTGAAGGGCGAGATGTTGAGCATGTTCAGGAGGGTAGCCTCCGAAGTGCCGACCTTGTTGCCGGCCTGGACGACCTGGACGTCGGAGACAATCTCAATGGTACCACGGGCAATCTTGGTCGGGATACCGAGGGCCTGGAAGAACGAGGTCTTGCCGGGCTCCATACCGGTGTTGCCGGCCGGGACGTAGACGTCGACGGGGGCGATGGCACCAGCACGGGCGGGGGCGGCGACACGGTTCGAGACAATGTTCTCGCGGATCTCCTTGAGGTCACCGTCGGTGAAGACGAAGCCGACGTTGCCCTTGACGAAGGGGAGGACCTTCTCGTACTGGGGGAACTCGGAGAGGACGGTGCGGAGAGCACGGCGAACCATGGTGTTCTTGCCCATGAGGACAACACCCTTGCCGCGGAGCGACTGACGGATCATGTGGCACTGCTGCGACGAGACGTTGTCGATGTTGACAATGAAGAGCGAGGCTGGCGGTCAGCCGGCTGCACTGCGCGGCGCCTCGAGAGGCGTGGGTGCCAACTCACGGTACTTCTCCATAAGCTCGCGGAGCTTGGTGAACCAGACCTCCTTCTCAGCACGAGTGGCGCCCATTTTGACTGTTGTTGTTGTTGGTGGGGGTGTTGACGAAAGGTCGTAGAGTGTCTCCCAAGTGGAACTCCTTGATGAGCCAGAAGGGTGGAAGTTTAAAGACGAGTGGGATGAAGAAGAACACCAAGAGTTGCAGCACGCGACGAAAACCACACCCAACGACCACCCCCCAGGCGACCGCCTCTCCGCCCAGCGGGGTGCGACGCGGACTTGGCCAAAATTGGGCACCGATTTTTCGTCTGGCCTCACCCAACGGCGTTATAGAGAACTCTCCGGAACTATTCAGAGTGGCATTTCAGGCTCCGCTAGTCACGTTGCTCTGATTTCGGTGCAGAGTGCGAGGGAAGGTACAACCCGCACTAAGAGATCAAGATCACAAGCCACCGCGCTTCTCCGGCCCATCGAACGCGTCCACACGAGGACGCAGACGCACCGCGCACCCCGACGCAGACGACGACCGAGACAGCCCGCATGGCCGGGCAGTCATGCTCGTCCCCCTCGTCCTGCGCAACATTGTCCTCCCCTACCTGCGATCGGGGAGCCGCGCGGGCGTAGCTTCCGTGCAAGCGCAGCGGCGGCGGGTCGCGAGCACGGCGGCGGCCGCCGCGGCGCATGCCCAGGCTCGTGCCGAGGTTGAGCGCGACGATGTGCGCTGGGAGCCGTTCCGCGTGGTCCCGCGGGTCGAGCATGTGCTCCCGGCCCAGCGACGGCCGCCAAACAAACCGCCGAGCGAACCACCAAGTCGGGCAGCACCATCTCAAGCTGCTGCACAGCCGGCACCTGAACCAGAACCAGAACAACCGGAAAGACCACGGAAGGAGGAGAGGAGGAGAGCCCAAGCCGGAGAAGGTGCGTGCACGCGCAGCACATCTAACGGCAGACCCGAAGCCCACTTTGGAACCACCATCGCAACAACCGCCGGCATCCCGATCCAAACCACAACCCAAGGCCAAGCGTCCACCGTCTCCGCGCAAGCCTTCCGAGGTCGACCTCTCGCGCGCCCACATCAAGCACCGCGCGACGATCATCCCCGTGCCGCTACGCAAGCTGCTGGATGCGAAGCTGTTCCGCGCAGCCGTGTTCAGCCTCCTCGAGACGCCGGAGTGGATGGGCGACGAACAGCTGGTGCTGGCCGTGGTGGACAGGCTGGAGAACAAGGGTGCGCTCCAGCTGGCGCACCGGCTGCGGCGGACGTTGGAGATGGGCGCCGCTGCCGGCAAGGACGGGCGCGTGCGGCTCTGGAGTGACCCCGCGCCGAAGGATCGCCCGCGCGGCCCGCCCGACAACCGCGTCCCGCTCGTCCCGCGGCGTGCCTACCCCGAACCGACGGAGCAGGGGCGGCGCACGCACCACTGGAACCTCCTCCTGACCCAGTGGCTGACGGCACGGCACCCCATCCCGTACGCGTCCCCCTTCCCGCGCCAGCGGGCTGACGGGCACACGCCGCCGCCGGCGCGCCTCCGCCGCCTTCGCGACGTCCTGCACACGATCGACAAGCTGCGCGCGACCCGCGGCTTCGTCCCGGACCGCGTCACCGCCAACATCGTCCTCAAGGCATACCTCGCCTGCCTGGCGCGCGGGACGGTCGGCGAGGGCCGCGACGCCCACCCGCTCCCCTTCCGCGCCGGGCTGCGCGCCGAGGACCTCCGCGAGGTGTTCCGCCTGATTGCGGAGAGCATTGAGGAGGGGCTGGACAAGGGCCTCGTCGTGCGCGAGGGCGAGGAAGAGAGGAAGCAGGCCAAGCGCACGCCGAAGAAGGCGCCGCTCGTCGACCTCGACATCCTCGAGAAGTTTGACGCGCACGTCTCGTACGAGGCGCATGTGCAGCCGTTTACGCGGATGATTGTGCGCGCGATGGTGCGGGTGGGCGATCACCGGGGCCGGTTCGCCGTTGAGAAGTGGGGTGAGCTCATGCGCGAGCGTATCCACAAGCTCGAGGGGCGTGACGAGGTTGTCAAGGAGGCGGAGGGGGCGCCAAGGACGGTGGGGACGGCGGAGGCGAAGGGCAAGGGGGGAGAATAGAAGCATAGCAGCATCTCATTTTAGCATTGGCATTGTTTGCATGCATGGTTGGACTCGACGCCGGGGTTGATGCGGATTGATTCGCGAAGTAAAGTTGTGGTGTTCTGAGTGGGCAGTAACCTGTAGTTGAGGCGAACAGTGCTGTAGGGTATTCGGTGAACCAGGGTCCTCACAGCACATGTACTCCACTGTTGTGGATTGCGAGCTCCGTTTTGACCCCACGGTGGCACCTGTCGACCTCCACAGTGAGAACTGGCCATTTTTTGTGACGAAAAGCATTTCGCCAGAGAATCCAGGTCCTGTTCAGGTCCCCCAATGATCAGTGCTGTCAGCTGCCCTGAGAGAATGGTCTTTCATAGCGGAAGTCAGCCCTTCAATGCCCCCTTCACCCTCCAGCTCTCGCGAACCTGCGACTCGTCGCTGCAACTGACAGTGCAGAACAAATGCGTACATGATGATGCTATAATGCCAGTGCTACCGCCGCCCCACCTCACCCTCAATCCACCAGTTGTCCGCCTCCCATCCCTCACTCACGACACGGAGGAACTTGCCCCCAGTCTCTCCCACAGCATACCCCTCGCTCCGCCCCGCAGCCTCGACGAGCGCGCGCAGCTCCCCCTCAACGAACAGGTGGTAGTACCGGTGGTATACCTTGTCCTTGTCCTCCTCCTCGTCCTTCTCCGCTTTCACCTCCCCTTCCCCATCCTCCCCCTCTTTCCTCCCCCTGCCTCCCCTGCCTCCCTTGCCTCCCTTCTTCTTCCCCGGCCCAGGCTTCACCACCCACGGCACCATGACGTCCTGCACGACCTCCCCGCCCGCCCGGCTCCCCATCTTCCGCTTACTCTCCGGCCCTTGCTCCCACGCCCAAACGTAGATGAAGAAGCGCCCGCTCCCAAGGGAACGGAGGAGGGCGCGCACGGCGGCCTCCCGGCGCGCGGGGGTGGAGAGGTGGTGGATCGCCGCGACGCTGATGGCAAAGTCGAAGAGCCCGGGGCGGAAGGGCACGTCGCAGATGTCCGCGCGCACGCAGCCCACGCCGCCCATCGTCGCCGCGATGGAGAGCAGGCCTTGCGACCGGTCGAGCGCGATCGCCGACGAGCCCGCGGCGGTGATCGAGGGCAGGTACTTGCCATTGCCCGCGCCCGTGTCGAGCCCGAACGAGCCGGGGGGGAGCGAGGCGAGGAAGGTGTTGATCAGCGGCCAGGGCTGGGGTCAGCTGGAGACGTGTGCGGAAGAGCAAGGAAGGCGGGCGGAAGTGCGACAGCGGCACCACACAGTGCCTTGGACGCGCTGGCATCTCCGTCGTCGCGCCATGCCGGAGGGCACGTTTGTCCGCTGCCGCCGGCTGTCTGGCCAGCAGGGCACGCTGTCCCTGGATCTAAATCTGTCCTCGGGGAACAAACACGTCGAGGACAGATCCAGCGCGCGCATGACAGATTTCCCCCTCCGACTCGGGATGGCTCACCTTGTACCGCGTTCGCGAAAAGTGCGGCGCGATCGCCTCGTACACCCCGTGCACCGCGTCCTCCTCGTACTGCGCGGCATCGGGCCCGACCTGCGCCGGCGTCGGAAGCGGCTTGGACATGGCTCCACTTGTGTGGGGGATCGGGAAGGTCGTATCGGGTCGAGGATCGGGCGAGAGCAGGTGTGGAATGTGTGGGGATGTCGACACCGATCGCGGGAGCGCTCCAGGTAGCTGGAAGGGGTGAGGTTGTTGACACCGCGGACTCGCGGCCGTTGTTGATGAGGTTTGGCGAGTGGAGAATCCAATTGCCCGCAGGTTGTTATCAGCGGGAGTAAATTTCCCCGGCCTCCTCTTGGCTGTCACTCGTACGCGGGAGCGCGGGGTGGCGTCCGCTCTGGACAGCTCTGTCCCTCTGGTCCCTTGCCTCTGCCACCCTCCGCCACTCTGGTCCTCAGATTCCTCAGGGCAGGTACAGATGGGTCGATTCCAGAACCACACCCGTGCTCGGCGCGTGGACTGGCATCATGGCGTGTTATGGGGTTGACTTGAGCGCCCATGGACCGGGAGCGAGCTAGTTAGTGCTAGCTGAACCTTGCGCCAGGAGCTGGGGGCTGACTGACACGAGGCAGGGCGGTATGCTCGGGGCGTCAGCCAGGCCGATCCGTGGCGGGTGGCTGGGGCGCTGATCGTCCTCGTCCACACACATAGCTCCCTTCAAAACTTCTCCCACACCTTCCATCCACGCAGGCAAGCATGCATCCACAAGTGGCAAAGCGAGCATCGAGTACCTCGCACGAGCACAGGCATGGACGCAACGCGCCAAAATCTGCGCCAATGCACTTCTCCGCACACGGCCGTGACGTCAGAAGCCCGAGCGGGGTATCCCTGGCAGGGTTGCTCCGCTCCACTC